>JASCZI010272118.1:37806-64405 GCA_036250425.1 Stylosanthes scabra
TGGGGCCCTGCCCCTGTCAACTCTAGAAGTGGTTTTCGATACTATATTTGTTTTGTTGATGCATATACCAAATATTCTTGTATATATTTGCTGTCTAACAAATCACAAGCATTTGCTGCCTTTAAATTGTATAAAGCTTTTATGGAAAAGCAAAGTGGATGTCAATTGAAGGCATTACAAACTGATAAGGATTGGAGTTTTTGTCCAAAGACTTCATAGAACTCCTTGCCAAGGAAGGCATCTTGCACAGGCAATCATGTGCCTATACTCACCACCAGCAAGGTAGTGTAGAGAGGAGACATAGACACATAACAGAAATAGGATTAACTCTTCTTGCCACAGCCTCCTTGCCAATGGAATTTTGGGAAGATGCCTTTCTCAGTTCTGTTTATATCATCAATAGACTTCCAACTCAAGTTCTTCAAAATCAAAGTCCCTATGAGGTTCTTTTTCAACATAAACCTGACTATAATTTTTTTAAAATCTTTGGTTGTGCATGTTATCCTTATCTTAAACCATATAATAAAGTCAAGTTTGCATATAAATCTGAATTATGTTTATTTTTGGGCTATGATTCTCAGCACAAGGGATATAAATGTATGAATAAAGATGGAAAAATATATATTGTAAGGCATGTTAACTTTGATGAATCAATTTTCCCCTATTTTAAGCTATTTGGCAAAAAGGATTCTAATTCTGATGTATCTAATTCTACTCCTTCTACATCTCAGCATGATAATACAATTTATGAAATTACTACTACTACTTATGCTCCTGTTAATATACCTTATTCACCAACATCTTCTTCGCAAAATATTTCCACTGCATCTATTACTACATCCACAAATTCTTCACAACCTTCTACACCAAAAACACCAATCACTAGGACTAGTAACACTGAAATTTCTTCATCCACACAAACACCTCACTCTATCACTTCTGTTGCACACACATCACCTACTATTCCTGTAGGAGACATTGAAATTCCTCTACCACCACTATTATCACACACAAATACACCTCACAATACACACCCTATGACTACAAGAGCTAAAGCTGGTATTCATAAGCCTAAATTGCTCACTGCTGTTTTAGATTGTGTTTATGATCTTATAAATAATGTTCCCAAGAATGTTACTTAAGCCTTACAATGTCCTCATTGGAAGAAGGCAATGGATACTGAATATCAAGCTCTAATGAAGAGCCAAACATGGAATTTTGTTATTCCACCACCTACTGCCACTGTTGTAGGAAGTAAATGGGTTTTTGCAATAAAAAGGGATCCAAATGGTAAGATTTTGAGGTACAAAGCAAGGCTGGTAGGTAAAGGTTTTATCAAACTGAGGGCATAGATTATAATCAAATATATAGTCCAGTGGTTAGACCAACCACTGTTAAACTCATTCTCTCTATAGCAATTTCTTTGGGATGGCCCTTGAGGCAATTCGACTTTGACAATGCTTTTCTAAATGGAAAATTAGAAGAAACAATTTATATGTCGTAGCCTGAAGGGTATGCTCATCCTAATTCTGCTTTGGCATGTAAATTAAATAAGGCAATCTATGGTTTGAAACAAGCTCCAAGAGCTTGGTTTCAAACCTTAGCTGCCACTTTGCATAAGTTTGGCTTCTATAATACTAGATTAGACACATCTCTCTTTGTTAAAAATGCATCTAATTATGTTATATATCTAATTGTTTATGTTGATGACATCATAGTTACAGGAAACAACATGCAGGAAATCAATAAACTCATCTCAAACCTGAATGACATTTTTCCTCTTAAGGATCTTGGCAGATTTAGCTATTTTGTTGGCTTAGAAGCAAATTACTTACCAAAGGATCAAATGCTTGTCACTCAAACCAAATATGCTAAAGAGCTTCTTAAGAAAGCAGGAATGGATGAGGCTAGCCCAATGCCCACTCCAATGATTTCCAGCATCAAACTTCAAGCACATGATTCAGAAAAATTTGACAAGCCTCAATTGTATAGGTCCATTGTTGGAGGACTTCAATACCTTACGCATACTAGACCGGACATATCATTTGTTGTGAATAGAGTATCTCAATTTATGCAAGAACCTACTCTACAACATTGAAAATGTGTTAAAAGGATATTGAGATACATCAAGGGTACTCTCCAACATGGTCTTTTGTTTACTAAATCCATTGATTTTCGGTTGATTTCTTTTGCAGATGCTGATTGGGCTAGAGATTTGGATGATAGAAAGTTAATTTCTGGTTTTTGCGTTTATCTTGGAGGAAATCTGATTTCATGGAAAAGCAATAAGCAAACCAAACTTAGTAGAAGCAGTACATAAGCTGAATATAGGTCCATGGCAGTTGCTCAAACAGAATTGATGTGCCTTCAACAGTTGTTAAGGGAACTACATATACCACAACCAGTCCCTCCAACCATCTATTGTGACAATAACAGTGCTTGCCTTCTAGCTGCAAATCTTATCTTGCATAGTCGGTGTAAACACTTAGAGTTAGATTTAAATTTCTTAAGAGAGTTGGTAAATCAAAAGGAATTATATGTTGTTCATGTACCCTCTTATGATAAAATAGCAGACACATTAACTAAACCCCTTTCCTTATCATCATTTAGCAGGTTTAGAGACAAACTAAGAGTACATTCAAAATCTGTACCTTAGTTTGAGGGGGGATGTTAGATGTATAGTTAGGTGGTTCTGTTATTTGTTATATTGTTAGAGGGTATTTAGGTCCTTTTGGTTGCTTACCTAATCTATATATTAAGATGTATTATGTACAGTTGTAAATGAATGTTAAGTGAGGTTTTCATTCTCTTTCTCAGCCCCTTTACTATTTCTCTCTGCATTCTCATCGCTCTCTTTCTTTCTTACTTCATCCATCTTCTTTGTTATTCTTGAGTTCTTCATTGTTGGTGGGTTACTCATAACTCTATTATATTGATTGTTGAATTAGTGATAAAAATTAAGGATTGGTATTGGTAGTAGTGATGGTGGATGGTGGTGGTGATGGTTTGATCGGCTCTAAGGTGTTCAGAGAAAGTGGTGGCTTTCTCCGAGTACTGATTTTTGGGGAGAATCTGTATGAGACTCGGCAGGAGTAGTAACAACTTTAATGGCAGCTTGATACGCCTCAGTTACATCAGATATGCCTGACAAATGCATGAAAAATGGAGTATGTAATAAAATTGTTGGAAACTGTTAAAGTGTATCCTATCATTGTTTGGGCATTTAGCCTTATGATCTTAGCTTTGGCAGAAACATCTTCAGGCCACTTTATGTTCACCTTATCTTCGTCAAAATCTCCATCCTCGGTTTTGTTGGCACCAGAAATGATGGATTCGCCAAGCATTAGAAGTTGAGAAATGGTGGTCATGGTGGATTGATGATGTTGAGTGGTGATGGTGATCGTGGTGATGGTGGTGGTTATGGTGGATTGATGGTGGTGATGGTTTAGTTTCTTAAAAATCGGTTCACCGGTCCAGACTCTTAAAAACTGGTCTATTTTTAAAAGTAGGGGGCAAAATCGTAAATTAATCTATTTTGAAAAAAATTACAACGTTTGTGACTAATCTTTGACCTAAAATATGTTTGTGACTAAATTGATTTTTCAGCTAAACCTTTATGACCAAAATCATAGTTATCCCTTGATTATATTGTTGGTATCATATTTTAAAATCTAATTTTCCAAACTGATAGTGGAATTATTTTCATAAAATTACAGTAGTTTTATTTTAATACTTGTAATTTTCATGTAGTATTTTAGTACAGTGACCTCGTTCCGACCCCCCTAGATGGTAGGATCTAGTGAATCATTCATGTCATCGGTTTATTGACCTTTATGGTTCTTGGAACCTTGCTTATGCACAATTTGCATTAAAAAAAACAGAGTCCAGAACTTGAACACTCTTTTGGGATTCACTTTTTTCACAATTTTAATGTGTTTTTCCTCCCTGCCGTCATTGTTGATGCAGGTGGTTGCGTTGGGTTTTTTGTTCAAGAAAAGGAAGGTTGTGCTGTTTAACTCGAGATCGGTTGCAGTTGAGAGGTGGTTTAAAGCTGTAGTAGTCTTCGGAATGATTGGATGGTCGATTGGGTTTGTGTTGTGGTTCCAATGTAGGGGTTCTTGTTTTGGTTTAGTCCCCATGTTGCTGAATTAGGAGTACGTTAATCAATTATGGTCTAGGTGGTGAAGATATTATATTAGGAGTAGGTTAATCAGTTATGGTCTAGGTGGTGAAGATATTATTTATTGGTACAAGTGTTGTATATTCTGTTGCTATGTAGTGTTCAGATAATTGAATGAAAAAGTGTCAATTTGATTAACGTGCAGATTCAGAATGTTTATAACAGTGAAAAAAATTATTAGAATAGAAAGGTTTACTCCATTTTGAAGAGTAGTTATGTCTCTAATTGATTAATTAATTATTGTTCGAGTAATGAAGCTATACTATTTTCCCATTCTCTTATAACATTTTTCTAATCATTCTCTTTTCTTCCTTCTTTGATTCCACTGCAGTCATCTCACTGGCTTGCAATGATTTTCCTTTATTTGTTGTTGTTACAATGCTAAAGACTAATACCATTTTACTACTGATATAGCATCTATTTATGGCAATACAACCTTCGATCTACATGTAAATGGTACTGTTGGCTTAGCATCCAAACATTCTTTTTCTTTGGCACAATTGTTTTGAATAATGAGATCAAGATTATGTTATGAATGAATATTCTGTTATTTTTTTTTAATAATAACTAAGTGTGCTCTACCTGGATTACTAAAAAATCAAATGTAGTTAAGTTCATTAGTGGATAAAAAGTTTCTTTCGAGAGGTGTTTCTTTATGCATCTATCTTCAAATAATGGCAATGAAAACATTCATAGCATACCTTTTATTTAACGGTTTAATATTTAACTCAAGTTTAACCTGTGTAGCTCCCTATCCCCAATTGAAGTTCAGGAGGAATTGATATAATGCTACATGAAATTCCTTGGTGAGTCTATTGCATCATGCTGGTAATTTAAAAAGCAAAAAATATCTTTGTTGTCATGAGAAGTAAAAAGGGAATAGAATCTGTGACATCGTAACATGCTAATTATAAAAATAAGGGCATGTAACCGCATTTTCAAACTGAACATAAGTAGATTAGGTAGCATAACTCCTTGAAACAGTTTCCATTTTTGACGTAGCAAGGATAATTCTAATTCAATTTCATACCCTTCCAACCAAAAGTATGGCAGAGGAACAAAATAAAGCTATCTAAACCATAAGGGACCAAGTAGAGATCACCTTCTTGATGACTTCGTCGGCCCTCGGATTGTGATTTCCCATTACTAGGTCCAATGCTAGCCTCATCCTAGTTTGGTCATCAACCTGTTAACAAATTTTTCTGCGCTTATTCTTCAGCTTCCTGCCAAGACGCATCGAAAAACCCTTCACCCTGCTAAGTTGGTCATAAAAACGAACAGCTCCTTCATGATTATTGAATTACATGTCCATAACCTCTTCTAATGTGGGTGTAACAGATTGGTGTCCGGCCTGCGCGGTACCTCTATGAGCGTTTGTCCCTTCCACTTCCCCTAATTCAACCTCCTCCAAACCCACACATCGAGGGAATCCTCCTCCTGTACATGTTAAATTGGTTAAAAAACACAAATTTTAGCATATCTAATTTTAATAAAAAAAAATCAATACATACCAATTAATAAATAGCATTTAAGTAATCAATTTGTCGACTATCAACCTAGATTGCTAAGTAACTCACCAGGAACTCCATCTCTACATGCTCCCTATCTGGAGATTGCATATTCGGTACGATTGGGGCATCCATGTTGTCCGTCGAAAATGTATCAATCGATATAAAAAATACTGAAGCAGCCTAAGAATCTCGACAATAAATGTCACCCAATACTGAATGTCTACAATCAAATCAAACACATCAAGATGGAGCACGTATCAATATTGAAAAAAATAGTAATATGTATAGAATTAAACTTAATTGCTATTTTCAAATTGTGTTCAAATCAAATGATTTGCATTCCTTTCTTGTTAATTACCTAGACTATACAGTTAGGAACCAATTGAGGAACACTCATAAATGAAACTTAACAAGCTGCTTCACAAACACATAAGTTCAGATACACGAACACTATTGTAGCTTCTTGAAATCAAATTGAAATTAACTTGAACATTCATATTTGATATGATACACATACACATGAGTAAATTGATTCAGTTAATACTTTTGTGGCTTTTATCACATTTTAATATATATATAAATATAAATATGAATTTATATAGATATGTTTTCTCTTCTAGTGTAACATGGTCCAAAAGGAATGAAGACAAATATCAAAATACAAATGCCATGAAAATATAAGAATTAAAGACCATAATTAATCATAACAAGATGACTATAAGGCCGCACAAATCCTCTGTTTTTTCAACAAAACTAATGACTATAGTGAGTGGGTTTGTTCTGCTTAAATTGACCAAAAGGTATCAAATTCCCTGAATTTGGAGTATAAATGAAGACTACAACTAACCTCAGTTTAAACATCCTTTATTCAATTACAATTTGAAATAAAACAATCTCAATCCTGATATTGTAGCATAGAAACCAGCAAAAGGATATTCATAAATCATGACACGATACAATTTCATAACCAAAAAACAAATATTAATAAAAGGGAACGTATAAATGGAATGGAAATAGTAACATGGTGGGAGAACATTAGCGAATCCTAATACAGCTACCAAATGAAAGGAACAAAGGAAGAAAAATAAAATTAACCAAACAGAAATGAAAAACATACCTTGGTAACTCTCAGAGTCATGGTGATAGCTTCGCATAATTGGTTCCGTTGTTCTTCCCCGAATTCGGAAATCCGCCGACTAGTGGAAGGTCACCCACAAAACCTGCTCCTTTAACTATGGTAATGAACTAAAACGGAGTTCAAAATCAATGCTTAACACACGGCCAAATCATGGAGGAAGACATTCTTTTAGGGTTTTCAAAATTCTATGGTGCTTACGACATAAATCTTCATACTATTATAACAACACATGAATGGTCTAAAATCTATCCACATGTCAGATTCCATCGATAAAATTTTGACATTGGAACACTATAC
Organism: Stylosanthes scabra; assembly: GCA_036250425.1. Classification (NCBI taxonomy): domain Eukaryota; kingdom Viridiplantae; phylum Streptophyta; class Magnoliopsida; order Fabales; family Fabaceae; genus Stylosanthes; species Stylosanthes scabra. Next base: position 44,933 of record JASCZI010272118.1, read on the forward strand.
TACCATTACCTCTAATGCATTTTGGGCCTTGTGATGGATAATTTGTTGGGCTAATGACATTAGGTTTCTTCTCCTGTACCCATTTATGAAAGTGTGGGTAGAGTACCCAAGCTCACGTGCTTTTCTGTTATTGGACCAGTTGGCAGTAACTTGACACATCAAAGTTCTTTCCTTTTAACGTTAGATAACGACATCCCACCGCACGTTACACCGTCGATCACCCTACTAAACGTCCGTAATCCCTATTCAATCACCTTTACCCGTTAGAAAATTAAAACACTTTTCAGCTTCATAGTGATGTGTGTTCTACAACAAGTAACAACACACAAGAAAAATAAAAACCCTCGCCCCTCTTTCTCCTTTCATAATCTCATTTTCGTTCCAGCACCTCTATTCATTCTTGATAGTAGTCGCCGTCAACCGCCGGTGCCGCCACACCCATTCACTTGCCCACCTTCGCGAAGGTACGTTCCTCTGTCCCTCTCGCTCGATTTCTCGTTCTCCTCCTCGTTAGTTCTCTCTTGTTGTTTTTGTGTTTTAACCTCTTGTGCAAAGATAGATTAATGTCGTTAAATTTATTAAATTTATTATTTTATCTTCATTTACATAAGATATGTTAATCTTTCTGCCATGGCATGATTATGGAGTTCTAATAATGCTTGGATCCCCTGTATTTTGGTTCTATTTTCAATTTTTTAAAATTAAATTTGAAGTGTACATTTCAAGTTGAGTACTTTTTCTTGAACATTAGAACTCCATGTGCACTTTGGATCTGAACATCAATGAATAACTCAGAAAAAAAATCTGTTGGTATATTTTAACTCTCATCAAAGAAAGCAGAAAATAATTTTGTTAGTTTTCTTTAACTTCCATTAAAAAAAAACCAAAACACTTTGTAAATAGATAGACCTATAATATAGAAATTAGGCTTTCAATACAATGGTTACAGCAAGACTTGCACAATCTATTATATGGATTGTTTTGCCCTTTCTATTTAATATATAGTATGCTGTACTAATCCATCAACTTTTGTTGTTGCTGTTTTTAATTTATATGTATATATTGTTATCCTTAGCATGGCTTTCTCTATTGAGTGCATATATGCAAATTTTTCTTTTCGTCAAATTTGTGGCCAGCTTTTAAAATTGCAGGGACATCATCTATTTTTCTCAACATACTTTATGTCTTCCTTGTTGCTATGTTGGTGATAAATGTGTTCTGCTTTAGACATTTCTAATACTTTTATGGATTGCATTTTTCTTTTTTTTTCATGGTGTAGAAATATTTGATAGTAAAAGGAATTACATCATTTTGTAACTAGCTTAGTTGCTCAATTGGCCTTTTAGGACAAATTCAACTCTCAATCAATATAATGTGACAAAAGAGAATAAAAGCAGTAGATATTATATGCACCAGTTGTTTTCTAGATTTATCCTCTATCTACCTCAGTTAAGTTCTTTTTATAGATTTCAGAAAACACAAGTAATTGAAAATTTGAATTTTACTACTCTTCAATTATTTAACATATATCAATCAAAGAATTAAAATTTTTGACGCTTGTTAATTTTTTTTCCTTAATCAAATTTCATTTTATTGCTATGTTTTTTTTATTGAGTTTAAAGGATATATTCATCTTCTCGTTATGGTATGATTAGTTAATTATATTGATTTGATGTCCTTCTAATTACTCATACATTGCCAATTTATTAATTATAGGTTAAAAAAGATAAAAAAGCTAGAGTTATTTTTGCATCGTTGAAAAAGTCAATCTTTTAAAATTTGCTTGATTAATTTTATAAATACATCCATCGATCAAATATGTACCACATTCAGTTCACCAAGTAACAAGTGTCTTATTTCCCCTCTTCATCCCCTAATATCCCAACTTTATTCCACCATTGCTTTTGTGTTATATTTTTAAAACCTTGTAGTGAAGTTTAATGGGTTGACATTATTTTGTTACGTATTTTGCAGATGGTAAAAATTGAGCATGAGAATCATAATGAGAAAATTGATTTAGGAAACAATTCTAATCAAGACCACATAACAAAGGATGGTGCCAAAAACACGTCATTAGATTCTGACTCTGACGAAGACAGCAAAGTGAAAGAACAATACAAGAGGATTGTTGACTTGAGACACAATGAGATACCCAATTTAGAATTTGAGACGCTTGCCAAAGCATGTGATTTCTACTCTACATATGCCAAATTGCATGGATTTGAAACAAGGAACGACGATGCCAAGCATGACAATAATGGGGAAATGGTAATGCGCCAAGTGGTTTGCAATAAGGAAGGAACTCGCCACAAAAAACACACTTCAAGAGTTGATAGAACCAAGGAACCGAGGCCTATAACAAGAGTGAATTGTCCTGCAAGGATTCATTTTCGCCTAGATCGTAATACATCAAAGTGGAGGGTAGTGGTATTTGAAGAAGGCCACAATCATGAATTAATTGATCTTCGCTTTGCACACTTATTACCCACGAATAGACGACTTGATGATGTAGACAAAGTTCAAGTGGACAATTTACACATGATCGGTGTCAGAACCTGTCACATCATGTGTTACCTTGCCGGCCAGAAAGGTGGATATGACCAGCTTACTTTCACAAGAAAGGATTTGTACAATCATGTGGAATGACAAAAGCAGTTAAAAGTTAGGGGTGGTGATGGAAATTCAGCCCTTAATTACCTTAGGGGAAAGGCTGAAAAGGATCCTCTATTCTTTGGCAAGTATACGATGGGGTTTCGTGATCGATTAGAAAATCTATTCTGGGCAAATGGGTGTAGCATAATTGATTACGAGTGCTTCGGTGATGTGTTGGCCTTTGATACGACTTACAAGAAAAATAAATATAATAAGCCCCTAGTTATTTTTTCTGGCGCGAACCACCATGCACAAACCACTATCTTTGCATGTGTTGTACTATCAAATGAAAAAATTGATACATACAAGTGGGTACTACAAACATTTCTTGAAGCAATGGGAAACAAGCATCCGAGAGCAGTTGTTACGAATAGTGATGGTTCAATGAAGGAAGCCATAAGATAGGTTTTCCCAAATGCTACTCATAGGTTATGTGCTTGGCATCTTCAGAGGAATGCAAATGAAAATGTCAAGAATCCTGCCTTCTTACGAGATTTTGCAAGGTTAGTCTACTCAAATTTTACTATTGAAGAGTTTGAGCACCATTGGAGTAAGGTGGTAGATCACCATGGATTGGGTAGCAATAGTTGGGTTCAGAAAACATACGAAAATAGGAGGATGTGGGCACAAGCTTATCTCAGGGACACGTTTTTTGGCCACATCAGAACTACATCGCAATGTCAAGGTATAAACTCCTTCATCAAGGCGTATGTGAACAACTGAAACACCATAACTGAATTTGCCAACAACATGGATCTTGTTCTACGAGAATACAGGAATAATGAGTTAGTCGCGGACTTTAATTCAATATACAGTGAGCCTGTCTTGTCAACCTCATTGGAAAAGATCGAGAAGTTTGTAGCAAAAACCTATACACGAAATGTGTTCAAAGAGATTAAGCTTGAGATTAAGAGAGTGGGTGCCTTGAACGTGGAGTTGAAATCTGAAGATGAACATATAATTTTATTAAACACTAATGCATTTGGTCACGCGGAAGATAGGTGTTCGGTTATCTTTGACAAACACGAGAAGACGTATTCTTGTGATTGTCGACTCTTTGAGAATCGAGGTTATCCATGCAGGCATATTTTTTCGACAATGCGCCACATGCATATTGAGGAAATCCCCACCAACCTTGTATACAAAAGATGGACAAAGAATGCCAAGAGTGAATTGATAGACTCTTTTGCTTCAAAAGACACCGACTATGAGAAAACAGTGAAAATGTGTCAAGGTGCATTAGCCGCTGATTGTAATCAACTTTGTAATCTTGCTTGCAAAAGTTTTGAAGACTTTACTGAGATTAGGAATGACATTCTCAACCTGATACGAAAATTGCAAATGCGACAAGGACTGGCAAGGAAGCATACTCTTTACACCGGAGAAGTTGCTGATCCTCTTGTGGTAAAGACCAAGGATGCACCAACAAAGACTACACGATTTGTGAAAAGGAAGCATTGTTCAAAGTGTAAGAGGGTTGGTCACACATACCGAAAATGTCCAAGATTCGAAGAGCCTATTTTGGACAACGATGAACAAAATAAAGACGAAGTGAGGCACAAATTTGATGCAAAATTAAACATTGGAAAAACCAGCAAAGTAAGTTTATTTCTTATTTTTGTTCTTTTTTTGTTTGTTTGTTTTGATGATGCAATTTCTTTGTTCCTTATTCATTCAAGTCATACATGCTCATGTTCTTTTTTATTGCTTGATTATGAAACTTATAGTTTGAGAAGAATAGTGCTTCATGCCTTCATGGAGAGTTACCAAATACACGCAAAAATGATATAAATACACAAGTAGAAATAAATGCAATTGGCACCCAAGACTCTATTAAAACAGGAAAAGAAATCCTCCATGAGAAGTGTAAGGCTAAAGTGAGTAGTTGCTTATTTGCCTTTGCAAGTCTTATATAGATATATTGATTAATTGATTAATTTTCTAACGTTATAGCATTTACGATGACATGTGTAGGTAAAGCGGATGAAACACAAAGCTAGACAATGCCAAGACAAGGAAATGCAATATGTTAAGCTTAGTGATGGCAATGGCAAGGTATGCTCCTTATGGTTCTTTGTATGTTTATTCTAATCATTTGTACTATACTTGAACATTCCTAGTTTCATCCTTGGTTTAGGACCGAGCACACAATGCTGAAATGAATTTAGAGTCCAACAAAGGATATTTAAAACCATCACTACACATGCAACAAACATCAATGCAAATGGGGTTTCCAAAAAAGGACATCCCCTTCCAACCAATGTCTCTCTATCCCATGTTTCCTCATCCACCTCTTATGCAGCCATATCAAGCTCATGGTCTTGTTTCAATCCTTCCTCATATTAACCAGGTTTGTTTCTATCACTTTGTGCATTTACAATTAAATCAATTTTTTTGTCATGTTAACCTTGTTGAGTTGTTGTTCCTACAAACCTTTTAAACTAGCAATTTTGTGGGGAGTTATAACTCTTTCATTCCTGGCCAATTCAACCATACACTGGCCACGTTGCCACCTACATATCCGAGCATGAACCAGGTATGTTTTTGTTAACACCTAAATTTTTATAGTTTAGCTCCCTTTAGCTATCCTCATTTTTTCGTACTTAATGTCATTGTTGACGTATAAAAATATTTTGCAAATTACACATGCATCATTACAAAATCACCAACCACAACCTCCTAGCGAAATTCCTGCTAGCAAAGCATCGATAAAATCTGATATGAGATGGAAAGATACGGTAAAATAAATGCTAAGTTTAATTAAAAGAGAGAGAGAGAGAGAGAAAAAAAATGGCAATACATGTATAATAGATTAAGATTTCTAATAAAAAATTTTCTTGATGTTTTTCCAGGAAATTTAAATGCGTCTGGAACATTCCTTGTTGTGTTTGGAACAATTGGAGCGGCTGGTTTCTTGAGATTTTGGAACTTTCTTAGGATTTCTATTGCATACATTACGCTAATATTCTCTTGTTGCTTAATTTTAGAATTTGTGTTTTTTTGGCACCTATCATGATCTTTGTTTTTCTTGCATTTATAGTTCCAATAATTTTTCAAGACTTGGATAGTATGGTAGAAATGGTTTGCTTCTTTTTGCTTCTCAAACATCTGTCTAATAATAACTCAAATAATTTTTTATTTTATTTTCAATTCTAAAAAAAACTAAAATGAAAGAATCATATACTATATCTTCCTCTTTTTTTTTTACGTTTTATAACTATGAAATTAAATTGATTTCTCTTGTCTTATAATTAAAAAATATTCCATTTCCTTTTCATATTAAATGGTTTATAATAGCGTTGGAATTCTTTTATTTTTTAATCAAGATTAGTTGGTATTGTTTTTTGGTTTACGCTTAAATGGGCTCAATATCCCCATTCCAAATAATTTTTTATGCAAATGAAAAACCTTGTACTAGATAAATAAACATAATATTGTTTAGTTTATTGTCACAAACATAAGAAAAACTAGGTGAATAATAATGATTCTAGCTTCAAGCTTCATCGCAAAAAATTTAAATTGTTAAATTAATTTAGAATGACATTACTGACTTTGTTAATAAATAATCATTCACGAAAGACCAGAGGATGATAGATAAATGGAGTACATAATCAGACTACATGATATTCCATCTATGTTATAATACTAGATAGTAGTCAATCCAAATGGGCTGGCAACAAAAAAATTAAAATATAAATAGTAACACTTGAAACGCATTACATTGGCAAAATGGATTCACTGCTTGTAAATACTTATTTTTCAAATTTTTTGAATCTACGGGCGCGTACTATTTTTCCATGAATGACGAGCTCAACCTTTTCCCCTCCATTGAGTATCCGCTCCACTGTTTCGAAGTTCTGAAAAAGCACACGAGCATACCTTGCTTGGCCAATGACAAGTGAATCCTTCATAGTAATCTTTTGAACGTAATCTTCTCCATACTCTCTGCAAAAAAAGTCACGCACTTCCCATCTACTTATTCGGTATCGGTTAGAGAATGTCATGAATATGGTCCTCTCATGAGATGGGTCAGTAAGACTCTGAGAAGAACTTACGTGCGTTGTCCTCGGTTGTAGTTGAAATCATCCATTACTCCTTGGAGGTTGACTTTGTGCTCGTTGGTTTATTACTATGAAAACATCTTTCATAGCAGATTTGACTCCCTGAAACGCCAAGAATCGAGTGTTGTACAACCATAGGAGCAACATGTCCATTTTAATTATTCTTTGCATGATGGGAAGCTTCACAAACTGGATTGTCTCAGGAAATGTTATAGGGTTCTCAATCACATTTAGACATATGAGTGCTTCATCAACTAATTGATCCATTTTGTCGTGAGGAAGGGCAACAAATTTTTTAATGGAACCATGAAATATAGCTTTTTCCAACCATATAAGCATTGCAATGACATGCATTGACTGAAACCAATCTCTACGCAACTTGATGGTTATACGGTTGAAAAGAGTTTTAACAATACCATGTTCAAACTCATTTTCAACAGCAACATAGTGGGTTGGCTGGTACTCATCCATGTTTCGCACAAATGGTGAGGTAGTATTTAGTGGTATATTGGAAATAATAAGGCAACAATATATAGACATATATATATTGAAATACGAAGTAAAAAGAACATGGAGTATCATAAAGTTTGAACATCTATTACTTAAACCCTTCTCATAACTCATCTACAGGGCTTATGTTTTTTTTTTCATTGAGTATCATAAAGTTTATAGAGAAGGAGAGGAAACAACATGAGAGGAGGAAAGAGAGGAAGGGGACGGAAGAAAGGAAATGGCGCCACAGCCTCAGTTGCTGGTGAAAAAGAGATTGTGGAAATTTCTTCAAGGTATTTGGATGGTTAACAATATTAAATTTCGACATTACTTAATAACATCTTTCAACTATTTGATATGAATTGATGAGATTTAAAATTAAAGAACTCAAATATTGCAAGATTTGTTTCTTTTGTGCATGCAAATGCCAGATCTTAACTAAACCCTAATTAATGTAATATGCAAATAGAAGTATAGAATATTGCTATATAATCTTTTTCACGCATATATCATTTACAAATCTTTGAAAAAAAATATATTAACTCTTACATGTATGAAGGGCTAGATATTATATATCTTCATGCCATCAATAACAAGATTGTGTTTTTTGTTCAGCGTCTTTGAGAGTCATGAGAAAAACGAAAATAATGAAGAGATTAACTCTCCCCAAGTGAACAATATTGATGCGAGGGAGAAAGTCTTAACCAATGCGGTTCAGCAGATGACAAACGCAGTGACCACCTTGTCGCAGATTATTGTGCAACAAACTCCTCCTGTGTTTCCGGTCTTCACTGGGATGTCACCAGTGATGTATCCATCCCTAGGAACTCCATTGAACAAACATGAGGTGCCAAACGTATTGTTTGCAGCGGCTGCAAAAAATCATGAAGAACCGATAACAAACCAAAGTGTGACAGATCTTATTATGGCAAAGCTGGATGAGAAGGAGACCAAGGTTGCGGCACCAACCTCAACAGAGCACACAAGGACAAGATCAAAAAATATATCCAATAACTTAGAAACTGTGCATGGAGTTACAAAGAATTTGTTTGCGGATTTCAATCAGAGCCAAGACTGCCAAAAAGAAGCCGGAAATGATATAAAGGTATCAAAATACATTAACCACCGCTCACCACCATCTCTTAGGATCCCTCAACGTAGCAATTGTTCTAAGATACCTCAGGTGATGAATGAGTATCAATTTACAAAAGAAAATAATTTCAATTATTCTTTTGTTAGTGATGTGATTAAATAACACTTGTTGTATACTATATGCAGTGGGTACCTATGTTGTTTAAGCCACCAGAACACATGAACTTGACAGAAGAAGAATTATACATGGCAGCTTACATATTTGGCCCAGATATGTCAAGTGAGATAATCAGGTAACTGAATACATTGTGCTTAATTACATATTAAAAAAAATGTAAAAATTACTTGTATTTAATAAAAATAATCACCAAATAATAAATAAGTCCTAGAGAATGTTGTACAAATATTCATTATTTTATTGTATTGCAGTAAATAAATTAATAATTCAAAAGTATTAATTAAATTGTAAACTTTACAATATAATTGTAACAAATAAAATAAAGAGATGTAACATTTTTCTTTTTGGAACAATGCATATAATTTTTGGTGATGTAGATATTAAGATGTGTTCAAATAAAAAGGTTAATATCAACTAATCACACCTCTTTATTATCAATAATTTTTACAACTATTCATGTATATAATATTTTTTTCTGCTATAACTAACATTATAAAATATATTTATATTGGATTCACATATATGTAATTACACGAATCAAAATTTTAATGATTGCGTCCTGTAAAGAGAAGCTATAAGAAATTATATGAAGAATAACCAAGTTTTACTAACTCTATCATATATTTGAATCTTAAAATTATATATAAAATTCAAGTAGTTATGGGAACTTTATTTAATTTCACATAATCGTAATGTGATCAACTTGATAATGTATTAGAGTAAATACCATAAGAAGAAGTCAATGTGTTCTTCAAAAGATTAATTATATCAGGAATAGGAAAAAGTAGAAGAAATTTTTTTTGTTCTAATTTCTGGATGACACAAAAAAATTTACCTTAATTATAATCAATTAAGGTTCATTGTTTTAATAGATTTGGACTATAATTAATTTTACAATTCTTGCCACTACTTTTTTGTTTATGTTTGTTATTTTATTAATCATAACAAAAATTTTTGTATTAGTAAATTGTACTTTTTTAAGGATTGGGAAATGGAAAAGAATTGTCATTATTTGGTAACAACAAATAGTTGATATAATTCCCTTTAACACTTAATGGTTATATTGGTCAGGAAAGAAGAATTGATATCAACCACTTTATGCGTTGGTGAACGAGAGGTCATAGCAAACTTGATATCTAAGCAGCCAGTGCCGCAAGATGTATGTTATAATTAATTTTTTTTTTACATGTAACTTTCTTCAAACAAAAAACTATACATCTTTGATAAAATTTTATTGTTGGCCAGGTCCTTAATTTGCTAGTTTGCATGCTAACTTTTGAGGCTAAATCAGCAGAGACTGAATACCAAACACATTGGTTTCTTCCAACAACTTTTTCGGTACTCTTTTCATTTTATTATCTCTAGGTTTTCTTTTTTCTATTTATGGTGACAATGTAACTAGTTATTTCTATCAAATATTTGTACATAAGCAGCAACAAGTACTAAGCTGGACACACCCCCCACAAAAATTAATGAAAACGTATGCAAAACAATTTATGGGCAAAGTCGAGTATGTTTCCAAGGTAATATGTCTTAGACAAATTACAAGTAAAATCTACTCAAATTTTTTATTTAATATTGAATAATTTACTTTTGTCAAACCCTTGTTGTAATCTTTAGGTATTTATTCCAATCAATGATGATAATGAGCATTGGTACTTACTTATTGTGGATTTCTACAAGAAGCATCTTATCTTGTTAGATTCAATGAAGACACCAGAAAGAATGCACAATAGAATTTTGGCAGTTAAAACACTGGTTAGTCAATAATGGATTGAGGTTGTATCAAATGTCTTTTACTCATTTATAACAAGTAATAACATTTTTATAATCTTCCAAACAGGGAATATTCATTGAAAGGATGCTTGCTAATGCATCATTCTACAAATTCCAAGTCACCTATAGACCAAAGGTTTCAACATTCCCTATTGTTGAACCTGCAGGAATTGGAGAGCAAAAGAAAGGATCGTAAGTTTATTGACCAAAAAAATTAATGTCACTAAAGACCTGTCTTTCATTTTTTAGAGGTGCTTATGTTTTTGAAATTTTTTTAAAAGGATTGACTGTGCAATATGGGTGGCATCTTGGATGCGTGAATGTCCATGGTCTGACAACTATGCAATAAAGGTAAGCTACGTCAAATGAATACTTAAATTTTGTACGAAAAGATAGTTTTCGTGAAACTATCTTGCTATTGATTTGGTGTTAAAAGAATACAACACAAAGAGAGATGACATGATTAGCAGTTCCCGTGATTACTACAAGCAGTTAGAGGACAAAAACAAACGCTTAAAGAAGATCTGAGTTAGGAAAGAAACCTACTTGTTCGTTATAAATTTCAAATATTATTATTTCAATTATGCAACTACTTTGAACCAATTTACATTTTGGTATATATTTTGTGGTTTGACTAAATTGTTTAAAATGGCGTTAGTTTGGGAACCCTAAAATGACATAATTATTTAACTTTTTGGTATGATATTTTTTTAGGCTTATGTTTTTTTATTTAACTAACTTAACCCCATATAGCTGGCTTATGATTTGTCAAGTCTAACTAGTATTTTTTCTATAGGATTTTCTTTTCAGCACAACCTAGTTTTTCAATTCTATGACTCCATTTTTTTTTCATGCAATAAGTTATTGTGTGCAATAGATAAGGTTACCAAAATATGTACTCCACATTTGACCTCTCGCGCTATACAAAACCATTTTTACTCCGTTTTCGACGACCCATATAAAGAAATTAGTTAACAAATATACTTTCCTGAAAATCCTCCTACTAATGCCAATATAAAAAAAAACAATAATTTTACGTTCAGCACAAGTATAGTTCCATTGACTCTATTATACACTTTATTGAGTTTCAAATGTAGGCTTAATATATATATATATATATATATATATATATATAATCATTTGATAATTAACTAACTGGAAATTTGAACTTAAATATAAATTAAAAGTAATTATTTAATAGACATTATTTTCTAATTATACTTATTAAAAAAAGTTTCTAGTTAAAAATAAAATTTTTATTGCTGATTAAATAGAAAAAAAAATTCATGTTGTTTCACCCCTCCAATTTTCAACTCTTAAAAAAATGCAAATTCAAATTGATACTAGATTCTCATGATCAAGGTAGGAAGAGAGACCAAGAGTATAATTCATGATAGAAAGGGTTCATAAATTTTTTATCATGGAGGAGGTTGGGAAAAAAAGTAATGATTGACCATATCTATTTATTTGATTTCGCACCTCTAGAAATTTGTTTCTTTATTTTAAAAAACCCATTACATCACTCATCTAAAAAACATTGTACTAGATCTTTTTATTTGAAAGAATTAAGCTCTATGTATTCGAGATCTTCAAATTGGATCAATACCATTACATTCATGTCTACAAAAATACAACAAATATAATTTGACATGTGCAATATGTCAATGGATTGAAACAAGGGAAACTTGTCGTGTCCAAAGTATATAACTCCAAGCCTTCAAAATATAACTCGATGCCTTCCAAATGTCTATCTTTTTTTCTAATAGGAAAAATAATAACTAACACAATGTCATGGAATACAAATATCATATTGAGATTAAATGGTGATATACTTTAATTGTAAAAGCTGGCCACAAATTTGGCATGTTGTGGAGACAAAAAGCATAATGTTGCGTATATGAACTAAATAGAGCAACTCATGCTATATAATAGTAACAACAAAAGTTGATGGATTGGTACAGGATACTGCATATTAAACAGAAAAGGTAAAACAATTCATATAATATATTGTGCAAGTCTTACTGTAACTATTGTATTGATAGCCTAGTTTCTATTGATAGCGTAGTTTCTATTTACAAAGTGTTTTGATTTTTTTTTAATGGAAGTTAAAGAAAACTAACAAAATTATTTTCTGCTTTCTTTGATGAGAGTTAAAATATACCAACAGATTTTTTTTCTAAGTTATTCATTGATGTTCAGATCCAAAGTGCACATGGAATTCTAATAAATGTACACTTCAAATTTAATTTTAAAAAATTGAAATAGAACCAAAATACAGGGGATCCAAGCATTATTAGAACTCCATAATCATGCCATGGCAGAAAGATTAACATGTCTTATATAAATGAAAATAAAATAATAAATTTAATGGCATTAATCTATCTTTGCACAAGAGGTTAAAACACAAAAACAGCAAGAGAGAACTAACGAGGAGGAGAACGAGAAATCAAGCGAGAGGGACAGAGGAACGTACCTTCGCGAAGGTGGGCAAGTGAATGGGTGTGGCGGCACCGGCGGTTGACGGCGACTACTATCAAGAATGAATAGAGGAGCTGGAACGAAAATGAGATTATGAAAGGAGAAAGAGAGGCGAGGGTTTTTATTTTTCTTGTGTGTTTTTACTTGTTGCAGAACACACATCACTATGAAGCTGAAAAGTGTTTTAATTTTCTAACGGGTAAAGGTGATTGAATAGGGAATACGGACGTTTAGTAGGGTGAACGACGGTGTAACGTGTGGTGGGATGTCGTTATCTAACGTTAAAAGGAAAGAACTTTGATGTGTCAAGTTACTGCCAACTGGTCCAATAAGAGAAAAGCACGTGAGCTTGGGTACTCTACCCACACTTTCATAAATGGGTACAGGAGAAGAAATCATGACATTATTCTCTTAATCAAAATTTTTACCTTTATTTAATAAATATTTTTAATATCAAATATCTTTTTTAAGGTTATTTTTTACTCAATTTTTTAAAAAAAAATTAAATTCAAATATATTCAATTTTTTCATCTTTTTAGACCACACATTACTTATCATCATAATATGAAGATTTACGTAGTAAGTAGTAAGCACTGTAGAATTTTCCTTTCAAAAATTGAATATTGAAGAGGCCCAAAAGAGAGAAATAGATCCACCAACAATCATGCTCCAATAATGAAAAGCTGGTTAATTTGGGGATTACAATAACTAAAGGGTGGATGGATTGGTCATTTACGCTCAAAGAAAGCAACAAAATTAAAATGGAGGACTAGGTACACACTGTCATAGCCTGTGACACTAGTTTTGCAAGTCACATGTGAAAACTTTCCTAAGTGACACCACTATAAAAATTAATATGCAATTTTTATTTATTTTGGACAAGAAAAATTAACCAGTGCTCCGATAATCTGCCACTCCCAATCAAATCAATGCAAATCCTTCGCGTCCCATGAGGCTTGTCCAGCATCGTCAGCCTGTTCGGGCTAAGGTTCTCCCCGTTTGAGTGTTTTAGAACGTCCCTAGGGAGCCGTGCTATAGCAAAACTCTAGAAATAATTTTTGGGAGCCTAGAATGGTAAATAATGAGGAGAGAAAAGAGAAATGTGAGTAAATCTCGAGTCTGCATGCCTTTATATAGGGGCCAAGCTTATCTCAGAATCTGCAGTCTCGAAATGCGTATTTCGGGCTCTGCAGACCCGAGATATATATATATAAAAAAAATTGGGCATATTTCGAGCTCCACAAGTCTGAGATACGTATATAAGCTATTTTGGGTTTGTAGAGCTCGTGATAAATAAAGAAAACCTATTTTTATAAATTACTGAGAGCATGCCTATAACTGATAAATTTGATAATTTTTTATTGATTTAAAAAAAACCCTAAGAATTAGGCTGTACTATATATATTTTGGATAGGAGACATTTTGTGTTTCTTTAAACTTTAAAGTATATAGACAAAAGCTGGCTCAATCTTTCTTAAAAAATTATGTTTGTGTTTGCATTGTTATCCAATTTTGTCTTATTATTTGATAATTCATACTACTTACTTTTATTTGTGGGAAAACTCCAAAATTACAAATAATTATTTAATTATAATGGTATATGCATGTTAAACATAAAAATTTTTTATGAAATACTATTCAATGAGGTCGAGTATGTCAAATATTATTTTTAGAGTAAAATAATATAAATTCACAACCTTGTTCTTATTATTGATCTATGTCGTAATTAGTTTTTTTTTAAAGGTATGTCGTAATTAAACTGATTGTTGTAAATTAACTTTTATTAGTTTCACACACTATAAAAAAATGAGTTTTATCATAATATGATAAAATTGAACAAATGATTACAAATAAACATATCAATATAATATGATATTAACACTCTTACTACTCAATCTATTCACTCATTAGTAAAATCTTAAATAAATATTTTTTATAAGGCTAAAAATTTAAATTACATGATGTTTGAATAAGATTTGCCATAACTTTTAAAATTCTGCTAAAGAATATCCAGAAAGTAACAAATTGTAGTTATAAAAGTTATTTATATGATCGTCCATTCATATATTATATCAATAAAAGTGATTAAATTTTACAATTATTTCATAGTTTTTAAATAAATACTTAAATTGATCATTAATGAATTTTTAGTTAGACATTTTATTTTTAACAAATTTTTATTTATGAGTAGTTCTTGAAAATTACTATGCAAATTAATTTTACCGTCATGTTTCATTAATTTTTAATATGCATATCAAATAAAGTAGTTTTAAGTAATTATTATAAAATAAATGTGATTTATTATTGTAATATTGTTATGATTTAAGAAAATAATATGGATGAAAGTAGTCAACATACAAAGGAGAATGTAGAGATGCTTTGTAACAGGGTATTTTATTTTAAACAAAGGGTGATTTAGTAATTTTGACCAAGTTTTCATGGTTCCTTCCATTTTCATTGCATTGATGCGAAGAAAATATTTTGGTGAGACCCATCCCATTTTTTTTTATCTTTTTTTTTTATGTTTTCTTTGTTCTCAAATCCAAACAGGAGAAAGTCCAATTTTTCATCCTTTTTCTATGTTTTGTTTTTTTATTTCTTTTATTTCTCTTGATCCAAACATGCTGTAAATGAGGTGTAGGGGACAAGAGGACAACCTCAATTCAAAGAAAACCTGTTAAAGAAAGAAATAATCGATTGCGTATCTGCACTTTCCAAACTTCATATGTTTAATCCTCAAATCTGGACCATAAAATTTTTTTATTATTATATCCAAAGGATTAAAAGTAATAAAATATCATATTTCAATAAAGTGACCCATACATGATAACATCTTCCAATAATCTAATTTAGATAACTTGATATGAAAATGGTTGTGCCTATCAATTTGCTTATTTTGGGTTTTTTCTTTTTTTTCCGGTGAACTTCTTTTGAGGGGTTAATTTACAAAAGTGCCATAGTGTACGAAAAAGATCAAAAACACCGTTTAATATACTTTTGCCTTTTTTTCTTTTTTACTGTCCCAATTAATAGACCCCTTAGTCCATAATGCATTTCTTTTTCTTTTTTGCATAGTTTTCGTTAGTTGAAGAATCATTCTTTTGTTTGGTAAACGTAAACCTTTTCTTTTTAATGTTTTGTCTTGGGTTTGTTATTTACTTTTTCCATACTTTAAACCCATACTTATGCAGCCAGGGCGTGGCCTAGGTGGTGAGTTTTGCTCCCACAAGAAGTTGCACATCAAAAAAATAAAGGTTCGAATCCCATCATGAAATGTAATGAAAAAAAGTGTGTGTGAATTGTGTTCTTAATATGGGAGGTTGTCCCATACATGTCCAAAAACACATACTTATAATTTTGGTCTAACAAGCCTAATCATATTTGGTCTTGATCCATTGTCCTTAAGTAAGAAAAACTATTTAAGTTAACCAAAAAAAAAAGAAAAACTATTTATGCTGACAAAATCAGCAATAAATAAAGTAAATAAAACCAATTTTGGGAGTAGGTGTATCAGTTATTACTTATTATCACTAATTGATCATGTGTATCTATTCAGCTTGTATCATGTTCTACTTGCTGTTTGTACTTCTCTTGGGCTAGGCCTTTTCCATAGCCTCTGCCAAGTCCAAAAAACAAAAAAAAAATCAATTTTAGTTGATTAAGTGATTAATTCATCAATGCAGGTAATAATTCGTTTCTCAATTACAAATCCTTAAATAAAATTCTAATTTGCAGTTGATTAATCGTCGGCCTGCCGAGCTAAGTGATACCATGAGAAACAGAAAATATAAATTAAACAAAAACTCACTTGAGATGGTTTAGTGATTAGATCACTAGATCGTTTATTAAGCAAGTGTCGCCGTATCGGTGATTTGAGTCTTGTCTTATACATTCAACAATTCATTAACTAGTCGAGAATTTCATATTAAGGTAAAATTCAAAAGGCATGAATGAAAAAAAAAAATAATATCATTTCGCTTAAAAGGGCTTAAATAAAGGGAAAAGAATTTTAAAAATATAATAATTAATAATAATAGTTAAAAATTATAAGATACTAAAAAGAGTAGTAAGTGTACTCAAGAAGTTAGAATACAAAAATAATACAAACAAAATCATCAAACAATTACTATATCTTAAATACTTTTTGGTAAAAAAAATTCAGGAAAAAAGTCAACTTTTTTATACTTTAAATTTTCCATTTTCCTCAAATTTATATAAAAAGAGTCACAGCTGATTTTTTTAGAAAGCACACAATTTTCACTATATAAATTCTTTATTATCCAAAAATTTTCAACCTTTTATAGTCACTTTTTTCTCATATCTTACCACAACATCGATCAAAGTGATGATTAATTCTTAGATGTTTTGGATATAGAATTTTAGGTCCACAATAAATTTTATCCTAAAAAATACAATATATAAAGAATAAAGAAATATATTATTTTTCTATTTAAAATATTAAAATACTCAAAACATTCCTGTAAAAAAAAGAAATATATATATATATATATATATATATATATATATACCGCTTGTATATCATCAGAATCTATGTGATTAATATATAAGCAATCATACTTCGTTTTTTTAAATATATTTTTCAATTGGTAAAAGTATATTAAAACTTTATTTGCCCTAAAAGTATGAATGAAATCATAGTAAATAGCTATTATAGCAACTAAAATACTTTAGGAAGGTTGTCATGTATACCATGGTACTTTTGTCAGATCAATATATCAGTTCTTATCACCATTAAAATTTAGGAAAACTTTGACATATGACAGTGTACTTTCTGTCATATGCATATGTCAGTGTCCAAAGCCCTTAAGATATAATATAAAGAATTGAAACGGCACAGATTAAATGAAAAAGAAAGGTGTGAAGCACGCAAGTTTGTGGTGTATGATGCACATGTAACCTGAAGAATCATTAACTGAGTGCACGTGAAATAATGAAAGGACAAGCTAAAAAGTACTCATTGCATCTCTCATGCTGGCGAGCCAGTCATGGGGAAGGAGTTGTAGCTCATCAAAGATAGTGGGTGTGGAATTTTCGGCCGGTTAATTGGCCAAGTAAATTATTGTTGTAGCAAAAAATACAAGAGAAGCAATATTGTTGGAGGTTAATTGGGTTGGTTGTAATTGGTGGTTTTTTTTAAAATAAAATATTCAAAATTTATAAATATATACATAAATATATATACAAATTGATTGATATTATATCATGTATTGAAAGAAAAAAAGAAAATGATATCCATAACTGTAAACAGAAGTACTAACCAAAACATGTTATTTAAAGAATTCATTAAATGCAGATTTATTATTATAATTTAACTTGATAAATAACAGAGCACGGGCACGTAATACTCATTCTTTCATTTCATTATTAATATTTAGACTCTTTTAAAAAATTTTAAATTATTTTTCTACAAACAGAAAAATGAATCCTAATGAATTCAATGTAAAATTTTTCTCAATTATTTATAAATTTTTAATTTTTCCCCTAATTCAAATACATAAAATTCTCAATCATTTCATTATCAAAATTCTAATTTTTTATTGCAATTTTTTTTAAAAAAATTAATGAGTCAAAATTCAAATAAAGTTATTTTTATATATTACTAAATAAATTAAAGAGGCATCTAATCTATCAATAAAGTTATTTTTATCTTCTAACTACATAAAAAAATTATTTATACTTATAATTACTAAATAAATATATTTATAAAAGTCATAACATAATAATTTTTATGTTGTGAAATTTTTTTTGTTTGTAGTAATAAATTTTTATTATTTTTTATTATTTTTGTTAATTTACTTTTTAACACACTTTTAAATAGGTTTTATGCTAGATGAAGCTTTTCAAACATGTTAGACAATGTAAAATATAAAACCTTTAATTAGTAATAGGCTAGACATAGATTTAATATATATGATTCTAATTTGACCTATTTCCATGTCTTTTGGGAAAAATTTATAATTATTTTTTAGCAATATTTTATAAATATGGAAATTTTTTATTTTAAAAAATAAAAACTGTAATTGGACTAAGAGTTGGGAAGCAATTTATTTTTTTGGGACTGTTGGTAGGATTTAATTGGTTTAGGATCTGAAAAGTTTGAGATGCGATCAAAATTTGAGAAAAGATTTTCTTTTTTTAATAGTAAGTGTAAAGGGCACTAAAAATGTGCATGGAAAGAAACAGGAAAATTTAAAATGAAGCCAGCAGCGCCACTAGAGTAAGGGTCATCCAACACCTCTAACTATTCTAGTCTTTCTATATGTGATTTTGGGGATTCTTTGGTAAAATCATACACCACTATATGACAAAAGTTTAACATGTTACTTGTTAGTACACTGACATACACATATGACAGAAAGTACACTGTCATATGTGAAAGTTTTCCTAAAATTTATATTAAATAATTCATATGGTCTAGATTGATTGAGAAGCATTATTGTGAACATTTACTTTAGCAAGTTCACAAAAGACCTACAATTAGTTTTCTCTTTCTCCAATGTGGATTGATTTGAAATTACGTATTTGTGCAGTTTGTCTTTTTGCTAATTTTCAACTAGCTTCTTTCCCAAGGCTTTCGGCTGTGTTTGACTCATTCACTCGTTTTAATAATATGATATGATGGAACCAAACAAAACAAGGAATATGCAATTAGTATAAGAATTTTAAAAAATAAAATCATTTGGTAACAGAGACAATCAACGGGAATTTTCATCTTTGATGAAA
>JASCZI010272119.1:19987-35646 GCA_036250425.1 Stylosanthes scabra
AGTGACAACATGTGCCCTCTTTGGTTCGTTAGTCACTTGCTTAGGAGGATTGTTTGGAGGGTTATGAACTGAAGCAGGAGAAGCCGAAGGCGAAGCAGAAGAAAGATCAGGGTTTTGCAAGACAGATACCACAGATTCTGAGCTTCCTGACAACCTTGGACTATGATTAGGGGAACTTGTTACTCCAGCGATTCTAGACACCGGCAGCGGGATTGGTTCAATCACCATCGAGCCAGCTTGAGAAACCGATCTTTGTGATCCGGAGAGTGGTTCAGCAGTAGGAATTGCTCTTGACTTTACATCAACAGGCTCAACTCTTGGTACCTCATATGAGACTGGTGGACCTTTATACTCCAAAGCTATGGAGTAGTCAAGATTAGAGGAATCATCCGGTACAGAAGAACCAGGTGGAAGCATCTTCTTTACCAATTCCCTCCAACTCTCTCCCTTATTTTGATCCATCCTTTTGCAATCTCTATTCACAACTCTTGAATTTGCTAGTTCTTCATCATGAGTGATAGAGTATATATACTGTATATGCAACTTCTCTACAGAATATCAAGTTCCAAAATGCACACCAAAGAATAGAGATGCACCTAGAAACAAAACAGAAAAACCTTGAATAATTTCTTTTTCTTTCTTTAATTAGAATAAGAATACCACACAGAGGAGGCTAGCATAGTTGAATCAGTCAGTCATCAACCAGCCGCAATCAAACGTTGAAACTTTAAAGCCTTCAGAGTTGAATGCATTGGTTCATATATTTATTTATTTTCAAAAGAAAAATGGAATGAGATAAAAGTAAACCAAACCAAACCAAACTAAACCAACATCAAATGAGACGACACTAAATTCAAATCACGTTATCCAACTAAAAACAGCACAAAAAAACCATGAAAAAAATGATCTTGATGCAGTCAAAACAAGGAAGACAAACGTGAAGTTTTTTTTTTCCTTACCCAAACAAAAAAAATTCAATTTTTGCAACTTGCAAAGCATGAAGACGCAAGCATGGCCCTAAATATTATTCCAGAGAGTTGAAAATCTCATTAGTCAAACAAGTTGCTTATAAATGATTTTTTTTTTTTAAAAAAAAAAAAAGGACCCGAATGTTAGAACTTTAAGCCAAGAATAATTACATAGAGAACCCCCCCAAAAAAAACATAATGAATTAAAACAAAATAGACATCACTTTCAACTTTATGGTGAGAAAAAGAGGTGGGGAGGGTGGGAGGGAAAGGTTTAGAGAGAGAAAGGAAGTAAGAGAGGGTGAGTGAGTGAGTGAGTGTGAGAGTGTACCTGAGAAAAAGGAGACAGAATGAAAGCGAATCTGATCTTCCCCTTTTGAGATTGGAAAGAAGAAGCAAAAGAACAAATGTTTCTCAAAAACCCATCACCATAAACCATTGATGGTGTAAATAAGAAGAAGAAGAAGAAGAAGAGAGTGAAAGTGAAAGTGAAAAGAGAGAGAGAAAGTGTGTGTTTTAGGTGATGGGTCCCACCAAGGTCTCCATTGCTAAATGCTGCTTGAACTAAGACACTCTCACCAACTCAACTCAACTCAACTTAACTCACTGTGTTGTGTCGTGTTGACCGTTGAGCTTCTTCTTCGTTTTGTTCTGGTTCTGTGATTGAGAGAGCGTGATGTGTTTGATGAAATGCCCAAGAGAAAGAAAGAACAAAGAAGGGAAGTGGTTGGGGGCAACAACAACATTCGCCACGCGCCTACTCTTCATAATTACAATTGATTCTTATTTTAATCGACTTTCTACTTTCCATTTTTCAATTGATATTTATTACCGTCTTCCCATGCTTATCCTGTTCCTACTTTCACTGTAATGATTATTATTAAATATTAATTACTTAGATCTACTTCTTAATCTATCTCTCCGAAACAAAATCTAATAGTAAATTTTTTACGCTCTTATATTAAGAATATCATAAATAAAATTTTCACTTTTCAATAAAAAATAAATATTTTTTAAGGTTTTAATGTATTGTGTTTGTCGAAGTGTGCTTTCTTTTAATTTCTTAACTAATACCTTTAAGATAATCCTTATCCAATTCTAATTTTTATTAGCATAAAGTTTATGTAAGTTGTATTTATTATCCGATATTCTAATAAAAATAAAATATGACTATAGTTTCATAAAAATTTAACGGTATTTATTAATTACATGTTAAAATCATCTTATCAACATTAAAACATCAAAGTCGTGTTCTAAACTTCTAATAATACATAAAATATATATACACGCACCGACTTCCATTTAAAAAATTTAAAATAAAAATGTTATTTTACAATTAACAAATAATGGATTTAATCTTAATTTAATTGCAATCATGTATACTCTAACAAAAGTGAAACATGATTATTTTATGACATAATGACTTGTTTGGCGTGGGAGTTAAAGTTTTAAACTTTTCCCCCTAACCTTTTAGAATTAATTAATCAAGTATCTGACCCGGCTTCTATTCGAGGCCTTCTAGTGGGCTTGGATCATCTTGCCAGACTGTTTAGTTGCTTGGGCCATATTTGGGCCTCATCCCTGCACAAATGTTCACCAAAAATAAATCATCTATATAATTCAACGAAAAAAATATATAAAATATATGTCAAAATATAAAATTATATATTAAAAATTATGAAAATATTTTTTAAAAAATAAAAATTAAAAATAATTTAAATAAATACATAATCACTGATTTTTTATTTGTAAATAATATTTTTGTATGTTTTTATATTTACTTTTTCAATTATATTATGCATATACAAAAATTCAAATACCTATATAAAATACACATTAAAAATATAAAATACATCTTAAAATAAGTTATACAATATATTTATTTATTTATACATAAATATTTTTTTTGGTTATTATTTATTAAAGCAATTATATTATAGTTCTTACTAGTCAAAAAAAAAATATTATAGTTCTTACTTTCTAAGATATACCTATGCATCCAAATTTAAACTTACACATGGCAAGACATGAGAGGCTTCATATCTTGCCAACAGAATCTAGTGGTCACACCATCTTCTCTTAACATTATCCTATCAAGAAATCCCATTGTCCTGTAATGTTACTCAAACTTGTGGCTGCAAATTCAATGTCAAATTTCATGGATGACATTCAAAACCCTCTCAAAACAAATCTATTATGAAAAATGACACTTTCTCAAAAATAGTTTCTCTTTTAATTGAAATAAAAATAAAAAATAAATCTTTGTCTTGAACCGCCAATGCTCCTCACAGTTCTTTCACTACTTACTACAACCCCCGAGTTCCCAACAGCATTTGATGATCTTCAGTGTGCATCATGAATCAGAAAGTTCATTTTTTTCCTGGTTCATAGCTATCCCTTCTCTTTTTTCTATCTTCAGATTTTGTGTTGATTTTCATGAAATCTTTATAACAGAATAATGGACTGCATAGTGCATAGTGTTATTGTTATTATTGTTCTGTGTTTAGCTTAGCTAGCTAGTTAAACATGGTTTACATGGAAGTATGACTGAGACACTTGTCCTTAGTAGAACCCATTTTTTGTCACTGCCAAATCATATTCCACCAAAAATCCCTGAATTAAATTTTAGGCTCAATGAACATGGATGGTTGTCCCTACTTAAGAGATGCAAGAGCATGGAAGAATTTAAGCAAGTTCATGCCAAAATCCTAAAATTGGGTCTTTTTTGGGATCCTTTTTGTGGGAGCAATCTAGTTGCCACTTGTGCTCTAGCAAAATGGGGGAGTATGGAGTATGCCTGCTCGATCTTCCAGCGAATCGAGGAACCTGGTAGCTTCGAGTACAACACCATGATTAGGGCTAATGTAAATTGTATGAATCTAGAAGAAGCTTTATTTCTTTATGTTGAGATGCTTGAAAGAGGAATTGAGCCTGATAACTTCACCTACCCGTTTGTTATTAAGGCATGTTCACTATTAGGTGCTTTTAAGGAAGGAATGCAAATTCATAGTCATGGTTTTAAGGCAGGGCTTGAAGGTGATCTCTTTGTGCAAAATAGCTTGATCAGTATGTATGGCAAATGTGGGGCAATAGAACATGCTCGTGTTGTGTTTGAGGAAATGGGTGAAAGGAGTGTAGCTTCATGGAGTGCTATTATTAATGCTCATGCTAGTGTGGAAATGTGGCATGAGTGTTTGGCACTCTTCAGGGACATGATTCGTGACGGACGCTACAGGCCCGAAGAAAGCACCTTAGTCAGTCTACTCTCTGCTTGCACCCATTTGGGAGATCCTAACCTTGGAAGTTCAGTACATGGAATCTTGTTAAGGAACATTGCTGAACTCAATGTTATTGTGAAAACTTCATTAATTGACATGTATGTCAAGTGTGGTTGCATTGAGAAAGGGCTATGTTTGTTCCAGAGTATGGCTGAGAAGAATAGGCATTCTTACACTGTAATGATCTCAGGACTTGCTGCTCACGGACGTGCTATCGAAGCCCTACAGATTTTCACAGAAATGCTAGAAGAAGGTTTGGCACCAGATGATGTTGTCTATGTGGGTGTGTTAAGTGCTTGCAGTCATGCTGGCCTTGTCAAAGAGGGCTTACAGTTTTTCAACCAAATGCAATTCGAGCATAAGATCGAACCAACAGTTCAGCACTATGGTTGCATGGTGGACCTTATGGGAAGAGCAGGGATGCTTAGGGAAGCTTATGAACTCATAAGGAGCATGCCCAAAAAACCGAATGATGTTCTGTGGAGGAGCCTTCTAAATGCTTGTAAAGTTAACCATAACCTAGAACTAGGGAAGATTGCAGCCGAAAATATCTTCATGTTGAATCCGAACAACCCCGGCGACTATTTGGTGCTAGCAAGTATGTATGCACAGGCCCAAAAGTGGGCTGATATGGCCAAGATCAGAACTGAAATGGTTCAGAAAGGCTTGCTACAAACACCTGGATTTAGCATGGTTGAAGTGCAGAGAAGGGTCTACAAGTTTGTTTCACAGGACAAGTCTCAACCCCACTTTGATAGCATCTATGCCATGATTCACCAAATGGAATGGCAGTTGAAATTTGAAGGCTATATAGCAGACACATCACAGGTGTTGCTTGATGTGGATGAAGAAGAGAAGAGGCAGAGGCTGAAACATCATAGTCAGAAGTTAGCAATTGCTTTTGCACTAATACATACATCCGAGGGATCTCCCATAAGAATTTCTAGAAATCTTAGAATGTGTAATGATTGTCATACATACACCAAATTCATTTCCATGATCTATGAAAGAGAAATTGTTGTAAGAGATGGAAACCGGTTCCACCATTTTAAAGATGGAACATGCTCATGTAAAGATTATTGGTAAAATTTCGTTATATTATGCTTCAAGAATACAGTTTAGAAAGGTTTCTATATCTTTTTACTACTCTTTTATCAGTGATATATACTGGTATTGTTATCGAATGGCACAGAAGCATCTCCAACTAATCTGGAAAGAAAATAATAATTAAATAAAAGCTAGGCACATGAAAATAAGGTTAAGAATGTTTTGTTGAGAAAGTGTGTTATGATTTATGAACTTCATCACAACAACCTTGTAGTCTTAAACAATGCCAGGGTATCTCACATTTCCATGGTCTTAAACAGTTGACCACTGCCTCCGGTTTTGCCAAAAAGTTCGTCCCATTTGGCAGCAGCTTGGTTTTGTCTTGCACTCTGATTTTAGTTCTTGGCTTAGACTTTGTTGCAAGCAGCATCCCTTTCTATTAGCAGCCGGCCTTTGGTTGATGTCGTTGCTCTTGCTCGCCATACAGCGCATGATTTCTCCTTCTACTTATTCAAGCAGCATCTTTTCCTGCTTTCATCTCTGGTTAAAATTAATTGCGATGCTAGTATTTTGATTAATGATGGTTTAGCTGGTTTTGGGTGCATTATTAGAAATTATTATGGGAATTGGATTTTGGGTGTTTCGGCATGCTCTCGGAAACCAATATTCTTAGAGCTTAGCTTTTTGCAATTTAGAAAGGCCTTATCCTATGATGGGAAACTGGTCATAGACATGTTCTTTCTCAAACTTGCTTACAATCTCACTCAACAACTTGATCATGTCCATGATGGAGAGCATAGTGATCTTTTTTTGAAGATTAAGCAGGTGTTGCAATGGAACTTGATTGCTAGGATTCATCTTATCCAACGTACAGCAAACTTGGCAGCAGATCATATGGCTCGTGAGGCAGCAATTGTTCAACATGGCTACTGTGAATGGATTCAACCTTGCAACATTTGAGTGTAATTATTGAGTAGGAGTCCTCTTCGGCTCCTTAGTTTGTCTTTAGCTTTTTTTCGGTGTACCCAAAAAAAAAAATACTTCGTACTTCTCCTATCATCTTTCATTTTTTCACTTATTCTGATTTAAGCAATTTTTCCTCTAATTTTTTTTCAAGAAATTACTATGCACTTAAATTATCTGAAATTTTGAAGAAATATGAACTGATTTGTCTAAACTCTATTGTGTAAAATAGTAGTATTGAATGATATTAACTTATCTGAAATTCTAAAAGATAACTTATTTATTTTTTATCAATAAAGAAGCAATTTCTAATCCAATTATATAATCTAACTTAATAATATAATTCTTTATAATTATTATCATTACATAATAATGAGATCGAGATCGGCTATTATTTTCATGTATAATTAATAATTGAAAAATATTAGATAATAATTTAGCAAAAAACATTTATACACTTAAGTTTTAGATTATATTAGCTGATCTAATCAGACTAAAGTAAACTCAAAAAAGAAAAAACACAATTAAGTAAAAAGACTAGATAGCCCCTACCAACTCCTAAGGGAAGGGTGCAAAGTGCAACCGTGCAATCTAGTTTCTAATTTCTAGTTTCAGTTTTGGAGACTCAGGAAACGACGACGTTTCTGTGTGCAACAGTTTGCTTCATCTCCCTGTCTTTCTTCTTCCTCCATGGTAGGGGTGCTACCGTGCTAGCTAGGGTTCCAGAGTTTAAGCGCTCTCGCAAACATCGAAATTCAGCTGTAATATCGGTTTCAATAACTAGCGCCTCCAATCCATTAGGAGTGAAGCTATTTATTCCTCCACAGAGAAGATTGTTTGTCATTTTGGAGTGGAATAATTCGAGAAAGATGCAGAAATTGGGAGAGTTCAAGTTACCACCTTTCTTCAACTACCCACCATACTTCACGTAAATCCCCATTCGCTCAAGTTTTTATTTTTCGTTTAATAACTTCAATCTCTGTGTGCTTTCGTAAATTACTCTGTTGGATCTTAAGCCCTCTTGTCAAATTTTACAGATATATATTTGAAAATCATAATGATTGATGAACATTAAACTCCTAATTTTACATGTAATGCGATTGTTTTATCAGGTTGCACTTGACTATTGTCATGCAAAACCATTCTTCTCTCTTTTGTTTGTAAAATTCATTGCATATTGTTTATTATTGAATGTTAATTCACAGTGATACATTCATAAACTTGTGGTTGGTTTGGCATGAAACTTGGTTTCTGATTTTCAGTTTGCAGCCAGTAAGAGACACTAGAGATAAGCAGATACAACTGTGGAAGGATCTTATTCTAGATTATTGTAAAACGCAAAAGGTATTTGTAATTGGGCTTGAAGAAGAATTTCCTCTGTTTTCAAATCCTGTAATTGAAAGTAAGTTAAAAATTCCTGCTTACTTGCAAATTTCGTGAACATTATTATTATTATTGAACTGACAGGTCCCAAAATGTTCCCATATTTTGTCTTTTTATATTTTATTTCCACATGAATGTCATATGATTGTTTCCTGGTTTCTGATAGTGCAGGGTCTCTTACTCATGAAGCTAGAGAAACATTCCTTTCAGTCTTAGTAGTAGAAGGTATGGTTCATGTTGTTGAATTTATCGTTCTTTTGAGTTGTGAGTGGCTCTCAGAAAATTGCTAAAGTGTTATTCTAATTTGACAGGACGTGCTGAATGGATGGATAAATTTCACAGGAAATGTCTTATTCTTTGGCATCGGATTGAAGAGTGGGCGGAAATTTTAGTGCAATTTGTAGGTTTCCATTGCTATTTTGATAACCACAGCATTCCAGTTTCTATATTTGCATTGTGTTTGAATTCGCTTTTATATTGATTAGGCAAGAGATAATGGGCTGGAAGACGGTGTTGTGACAATAGAAGAAATTCGGTTTGGGACCGAATCTCAAGGAACAGGTAATTGTTGATGCTTATAGAATATAGATCCTATTTGGTATCTTCACTATCTTGTAATTTGGGATGGGACAAGTTTGTCAATTATTGCCTATTGGTTAGTTCTTAATACTTGTCTTATCATGTTTTTGACGCATGGGATGGTATACCTTTTTGGAATTGATAGTTGATAGTTGTAGTTTTACTTTTCAATAATTTTTGCTTTTCATTTTGTTTCCAACTGATTCAATTGCATCACACCTTTAAATTGGGATTAGATATAAGTGGTTTCCTGTCCTTGGACTGAAACATAGATGAAAGTCATCCAGGGAGATAACCAGTGTGCCAAAGAGGATTTTGGATATGAATTGTAGGAAAAGCATAATTCTAGCTTCACTCTATACTTTTTTTATGCTTTTTGAATCAGTACTGTGAGTTTTATGCTGTGTTATGGCGAAACTGTGCTAGCAATGGGATAGATATTAAGAATAGAGTTAATAACTATTTTTAGTGTTTGACGAGAATTTCAAATGGTTAATTCAATCTGATTTAATAATTGACTGGATTTGGTTTGCATTCTTTCTGACGTAATGCAGAGCTTCAAGGGATAGACCGAACTATTCTGAATCGTGCTCTGAAAATATTAGAGCAGAAGGGGAAGCTCGTGGTCTTCAAAGGAACTTCAACTGACGATGAAGGAGTTAAATTTTCTCTATGATTGTTTGTGCTAATCTGTTGTACCTTGACTTGCCATAAACAGTGCTCTTCTACCTGCCTATCTGACGATAAAAAGTTGTTAGATTATTTTGGATATTGTGTTTAAGGGTTTGGCTTTCTGGCTAGGCATGATTGAATTTCAAATGAAGCTCGTCAAGCACTGTGAAACCATGAAATCCATATGGCAGTGCAAAGTTTATTCCGGTTGAGAAACTATATTGCAATGAAAAGTTGTGTTACTGTCAAAATAACATATTGGTTCTTACCAGCTGGCTTTTTCAGCTTTATTATTTTTCATATGGTACAAAGTATTATTGTTACTTTAGGGTGATTAAGAAAGAATAATCGCTAAGCTGTTTATTAGCTTTCAATCTATGAGTATACCAGGTTCATAATTCATAATTGCTGCCAACCTCAATTGTTAAAAGAGTGCATTCTCATTCTTAATTTGGTCCTTACTTATTTCAGTACTCAATATTGGTATCCTTGGCTAATTTCCCAAATTAAAAACGAGTATCATAAGCTAATTAAAAAATTAAATTTTTCTCAACAAAATATGATCAATCATATAAACTAAATGATAAATAATGCCACTGCATTCTGTCACAAAATCAAATTTATAAACAAACCATTAACATTTAAAACCCATCATATGCCTTTGTCATATTTGTTGGTCAATTACAACTGACCCAAAAATTTGATCTATTCTAGAACTATTAACCAAAAAACCTTGATACCTAATACTGCTATTGCATTTTTTAACTAAGTATACAACAATCCGTGGGGTAGGCGCATGACCAATATGCCAAAATGAGACAATAATAAAAGCATATGTAGTCTCACTGCATCGGAGGGGAAAGCTCTTCAATCATAAGATGGAGCAAGGCATTCGTCAACCATATCTAGAAGGTTCGGATTTTCCAGTGCAGCAGCCACGCGCTCTTTATCATTTAGTTGTTTGTTAACTGCATACATATTTGTGACAAATGAATACAAAGTGTGAAGTGAATTCAGAGGGACTTGGGGTAACTCATTGCCTAAATTTTCAGATCATCTCGTGCAGAATGGACAGTCATCAAATCACACGAATTATGCATGATGCTTAAGTCAACAAAAATAATGGATTACTTGCAAGAAAAAACTTCATTATGCATGATGCTTAAGTCAACAAAAATAACATCTTCACCAAAACAAGTACATGGTTGCACTAGCACATTACGGACATAGATGAATATATATAGATATAGAGAGAAAAAGAGAAAGATGAAGAAATTACCTGCAGCTTCAGTTGCATGAGATCCAGGTGCTACTCTGATATCCACCTAGCCATAATTTAACATAAACTATTAGGTTGATAAACATGATAAAGAAGGTTCAATAGCAATGCGGGGATTCAACATTCATATTTTGCAACACGGGCTCATCTTCTTAGCTGGAAAGTGGGTTTTAGTTCGGATCTTAAATGCAAAGGAACTAAGTTCTCCTCTAAGATCAAGTTCATCTTTTGTTCTTTTCATTTTGTAGATATTTTTATTTTTTTAAATGTTTTAGAAGGCTTCAAATGCTCCTGCTGTTTATTACACCCCTCTTGGTGAAGAACCAATTTGTACTAACAAGAATAAAATGATTGCAGTCTCTTTCTGCATTATTCTCTCCATTAATTCAATTTCAAGCAAGCACAAAATGCACAGAATTGTTATTCACTGTGCAACATTTGAAGACAGTTACCTTGCTAGTTCAATACTCAGAATTGAAACTAATCCATACAAGGAAATGTCCTTCTACAAATTACATATTACCATAACGCAACACAACACATCAATCTAGTTTTGCCTCTAGGGTTTCAACCATTAAACCAAGCAACTACCATAAACAAGTACAACAACCAGAAAATAAAAATTGTGGAAAAAAAAAGTTAATACCTTATAGCGTGAGGGCAAGCTTCTCATGAGCTTAACCCGTAAGCAGAGACCTATAATCGTCGCCATGCTGCAATGTTCCACCGTGGGAGTAAACGTAACCCTAAACATCCAAAATCACAATTCATTATCCAATAACAATAAGATTAAGAATAATAAATAAATAAATAAGAGATGAATGAAACATTGATGAGAAAAGTGAGCACCTAACATAACTACGGTTGTCATCGACTTCAACAGCTTCCTCGGTTATGACCTTAAGTTCCTCCAAGGAGTAAGGGTGCTCAGGGTCCTTGATATCTCTCAGGTGATGTGAGAAATCGTTAAGGAAAAAGAAAGACTAAGAAGCATAAACATATTCGCTATTCAATTAAAGAAAAAAATTATAAATTAGAAAAAGAAAGAAAGAAAGAAAGGATATCGAAAATCTCAAGTTGGTCGATAGGTTCAAAGGCGTAATCGTCGGTGGTGATGGGCGGGGAGGTGCGGGTTCGGCGTTCTTTCTTTTCGTATATGATAGGGTTTGCGTTGATCAGGGTTGACACCATGTTTTCTGCGTTCAGAGATGCGGATGGGGAAGAAGAAGAAGAAGATGATGATGATGAGTTAGGTGTTAAGGTTTTCTTTTCTTTAGTGTGGAGTTTTTAAGGGGTTTGGAAATTGGAATGGAATAGGCCGCCGCAGGCTATACTTTTAATTAAATTCATTATATAAAAAATATAATTCATTGAAATAATAAGGTTGTAATTTTATTAGTAGATAGGTGTGTGTCAAACACAAGATTTCGAATTAAAAAGGGATGTTTTACAACTAACGTGAAATATAATTCAGTAGTAAGTAACTATACCAGCCAACAATGAATAAATACAGCATAGACAAATAAATAAATAAATACCGCATATAAAAATTATGTAAAAATTAATCATTCAAATAAAAAAAATTGAACATTCAAAATAATAAAAGTAACAAAAAATATATCATATAAATAGCAATTTAAAAACAAAATCTATTCACCATCACAATTTGACCTAACACCACAGGCCACTTATCTCTACCATTAGCCATCATCGGCTGCCATATTTAGCGAATTTTTTGGCGGCCAACGACTTTTCAGGCAACCTACCTTACCTCGCCATTGATAATATTCATGTTTAAGGTTTCATATGATATTTAATTAGATTTTCGTTGATATGATTCATTAGGTTTTATTATTTGCTTTTTAGGAAAAAAAAATAGTTCTTAACTATCGCTTATCCATACTTGTTAATTTTATATTCTATTATATATTTTATATGAGTGAATAATTTTAATGTATTTAAAATATATATATATATATATATATATATATATATATATATGTTATTTTTATATTAAAATAATAAAATTACACTAAAAAATATTTATTAAGTATTTATATATAAATATATACTATTTAATATAAGATGAGATTTTTGGTGAAAATATTAATGTATTTTTTAGTAAGGATAAATATTTTGATGAAATGTTATTTTTATATTAAAATAATAAAATTACACTAAAATATATTTATTAAGTATTTATATATAAATATATACTATTTAATATAAGATGAGATTTTTGGTGAAAATATTAATGTATTTTTTAGTAAGAATAAATATTTTGATGAAATTTTGACTGTTAATTTATACTATTAAAATGAGATAATTATCCTTAAAAAATACTTAAAATAATTACTCACGCACACACGTTTGACGCTCGTGTTATCTGCGTTCCTTTCTTTCATTTGACAGTGTCCTGTGCTTCATCAGCTTCTGGGGAGCAAGCACGCCACCAGAGTTTAAGCTTCGAATACCATCTTTCCCGGACCAGCAAGCCACGAATTTCGGGCCACCCAAGCTTTTTATCTTTTTCAAGAGTAAAAGGAAAGAAAAGGTAACATCTTGTTCAACACTAACTCAAAACCTGATTTGGTTCTTTCCTTCTAGTAGTTCTCAAATTCTTGCTTTTTCTGTTTATATTTAGGTTGCTCGCATCTGCAAAAAGCCAACAACTAAATTAACTGCTTCCTTTGTATTTCTCTTTTTCTTCATCTAGTTTCTGTTTTTCTTATTGGGACTTAGTTGAATTAGAATATTTTAGTTACCCACATCTATTTTTGGGGTTCGTGCAGAGAAGATGTTTGTAATATTGTATTGTCCTTATTTTATGCTTGAAGTGGTCATTGAATGCAAAAAACACTGAACTGCATTCATTTTACTTTAATTAATTTTTCTGGTGGAGAATTATTGTAAGCTTATATTGGCTTTTGTTTCTCTCTTTCTTTTTGCTGGATGTTATGCTTAAAATCTGCAACAGTTTTGGGGTTGGATATAATGTGTTTTCATTGAGGCCCCTATATGCCACAGTTTACATTGAAGTTATCATGGCTTTCTTGATATAATCTATTTTGTATTTGTTTTATTATTCTCACTGAGTCATGAGCAAACTATTTTCCAACCTTTCCTTACCCCCTTTCTGCCTTTGTTTCTTGTCCAATGTAGCCATTATTGTTGGAGTAGGAAAGCCACAATCTTGCTAATGCAAATCTCAGTTGCTATCAGTGATGTGTTGGGGGTTCTTCCGCCTTCTGCATCTCTTAGGGTATCAGAATTCCGCCATTTGCATTCTTGTGGTGTTTCTGATGCCAAAAACTTTATTTCAAGTGGATTTCTCAAAGTAAGTTTTCCAGACATGATCTTCTCTTTCTTTCTTCTTTTTTCTAGAATAGTCTTATTCTCCTGATATTGGGAAATGTTTTGGATTTTGCTCAAAAGCGAGATATGTTCTAGCTGGAAAAATTTTGTTTACTATGACTGAAGTTTGAGACTTTGAGGTTAAAGAATTTATCCTCTTCCCTTAAAAGTTGAAAAGAGTTCAAATAAGATGGGTTCTCCTTGTATGATTGTTCTGAAAGCTCTTGTTGATATTGATTGGTATTCTTTTTATCCCCGAATCAACTGGTGCTTGCCATACTGCCTCCACGAAATTTAAAAGGTTCTGTAGTTCATGCACTTGTTGTTAATTCTTATTCTTTCTTATTGTTAAGTCTTTTTTTCATGCTGTTTTATTCTTTATATTATGGTTAGACTTCTTGATATTTTCCTTAAAATGTGCACAACATAGTCAGTTAAAGTAAACAAGATGCCAGAGGTTTCTTTTAGAAGAAAGATTTAACATATTTTCATCCTTTTAAACAGGTTTTGAGATTTAGCTAATCCATATGCAATTTTTTATGTGAAAATAAATAACTTATGGAAGAGTATCAATATCTTTATGGAACTACATTTTTGCAGCGAAAAATAAAGTCTGTGATTCAGGTGACAAGGGCTTAAGCCTCACATATCCATTCAAACCAAAAAATTGAGGTTGAGGTTGATTTAAAGAAACACATAAGCAAGGATTTTAAGTCGAATAGCCTATGGATTTATGTATGATGATGGAATCGAAAAACAACAAGTTACATGTCAGCTTATCGAATCAATCTACTATTTTAGTACTTTTTGTGTATGACCTTATAGCTAGAGATTTGTGCTATTTAATAATTATAAATTTATAATACTATCTAGGTGGTAGAACTTTCCTCCTTGTATTGCCAGTTGTCTAAACTATTCCTTTATTTGTAGAGCTTTCCTTCTTGTTGCAATGCGAAGCACTATAATGAACTTTACAATTTCCGAAGTAGAGGCTTAGTTGCAAGGGCATCAGCAGGTTCGAGCGATAATTTCGCACCTTTTGCTCCCCTCCAACTGGAGACACCTGTAGGTCAGCTTCTGGAACAAATTTCGCAAACCCATCCTCATTTACTGCTAGCAACCATTGATCAGCAGCTAGAGAACCTTCAAACTGCAAGAGATGCACAGAAGGAAGAATCTTCTACTTCATCTCAGGATCCCCTTTACAAGTAAGAGAATTGTGCCATGATTCTATGAATATGCTATTGTAAAAGCTCTGGAAGATTATAACAAACCAAACAACGGATTATAGTTCATTTGGCTGTATATTGATTTAGCTATTTGTAGTACAAAAGTGACCACTTCTGTCTGATCTGTGTTTTAGGAGGATTGCTGAAGTTAAAGAGAAAGAAAAGCGTACAACTTTGGAAGAGATAATGTACTGCTTGGTTGTAAATAAGTTTTTGGAAAACAACATTTCTATGATTCCGAAGATCTCAGCGACATCAGATCCTACCGGCCGAGTTGATTTCTGGCCAAACCAAGAGCTGAAGCTAGAAGCTGTTCATTCTACGGAGGCATTTGAGATGATCCAGAGTCACTTGTCTTTGGTACTAGGCGAAAGGTTCGTGGGACCTCTTCAGACAATTGTTCAGATTAGTAAAATTAAGCTTGGAAAGCTCTATGCTGCTTCAATAATGTACGGATACTTTCTCAAACGAGTTGATGAGCGGTATCAGCTTGAAAGGACAATGGGAACCCTTCCAAAGGATTTTGGTAAAGCCAACGTAAGTTTCGACGAACCACCACCGCCTTCAAACCAGCTTTGGGACCCTGATTCCTTGATCGCAATCCGAGCTTTTGATGATGTTTATAGTGATGGGGACTACATTGAAACCGAAGAAGGCAAATCATACCGTTTGCGAACTTATGTGATGCAGTTGGATAGCGAGACACTTCAAAGACTTGCCACTATCCGGTCCAAGGAAGCTATATCGTTGATTGAAAAGCAAACTCAGTCCTTATTTGGAAGGCCTGATATCAGAGTCTCCGAGGATGGTTCAATTGAAACCCCCAATGATGAAGTGCTTTCAATTGCATTCTCAGGGTTGACCATGTTAGTTTTGGAAGCTGTTGCATTTGGATCATTCCTATGGG
>JASCZI010272119.1:54026-64269 GCA_036250425.1 Stylosanthes scabra
GGTATTTCCCTGCATGCAGACTCATAAATTACTTTTTCTTTGCTTGGATAGGGACAAGTTCTTCAACAAAGAGAAAGAGATAGAGAAAGCAACAGAAACATTAAAATGCAGAAGGGGGAAAACTCACTGAAGCCTCAGCAATACCATTTGGGGAAGGCATGGGAAAAGGACTAAAAGGATAAGATCCCTGTATAAATAATGAGCAAAATCGGTCGGTGAACTAGTCAACTAGCTATTCGGTAACACAACGATAACTTAAGTAAATATTTTGAAAACAATACCGGAGGCATGGATGGATGTGCATATATGCCACCATGGGGATACATTGCAACATAGGGATGTGTTGGAGTACCATAGGGAGGCATAATATGCTGCAGAGAAAAAAATTATCAATTAGGAAGCAAAAAGCAGAATTTAAAGTGAGATATTTCATAATTACAAATTTACAACTAGTATGGTGAATACTGAATAGTTGCAACACATCAGAGATTGATACAAAGGATGAAGGGTGATAAACCCAAACATCAATTTGTGAAGGATCTACTAAATGTCTAAACTCTCTGCCATCAATTCAGTATCATAGAGGCTTTCGCAATTTTTTATTTGAATACAATATCAAGAGTGATAACCTAGGGACTCAGATTTATAGATTAATTAAAATAAGAAATAGGCAAAATCCTTGTGAATGATGAATATGATGGGGCTCATACATAAAAGGCCTGCTGTAACCAAATCATGAGCCAAATTTCTCCCGAACTGCTATGCTACTCAATTCTGCCAACATATGGTAACAAAATGAATGGTCCAAAAATCATAATATTTCAACTTTCTCTTAATTTGTCATTGCGGTACAGCTCATGTAAAGACTATTTTGGTCCAGTTATGCCTATAGGCTATATGTTTGTTATATACAATTTTATTGTGTTAACTTAGAATGTTCTAAACTAATGTGTGAATGTTTTCACAATAATTACCTGGACACCCCACATATATGGGGCAGCTTGGGGACTTGATGCCATGAAGCCATGTGGAGGTATAGGAGAATATGCCTGCAAGTGAGCTAGGAAATCAAAATTGAATTTTGACAACATTCAGAACATGATAAACCACCACTGACAATTTTTCATTAAGTACCTGAAAACTAGACCAGTCAGGATTAACTGTTCCAGTGCTGGTGGCTGAAGATTGCTCCTGGAAAAACAACAAATATTTCTTATGTCATACAAAAAGAACCATCAAGCGCCAATACGAATTAAACATGCAAAACTCAGTTAGACCTGTGAAGCAGGCGGAGTCGTCTTTGACTCCTTCTCTTTTGGGGTTTTATCCATCTCACTGCTGCCCATAATTTTATGCTGCTATCTTACAAAAGTTTACAACTTTACACATAACCATCCTGTACCATAAATATAGCTTATATTACAAGGCAGCTAAAAGAGACACCATTCTCCTTCAAAACAGGCAACCAAGTTCCACCACTGTAAAATCAATCCAATTAGATAAAGCACATTTCTATTGTTCATTGCTGAATTTCTCTACAAAGTTACAATCTTATATCGTACTGCGAGGAAAAACCAACTAGTTACTCCCTTTTCCCTCCCAATAAATGTCAAACCATCCAAAATCCAACCATTGATGGAAGCATATATTATCCCAAACCTTGCATGGCACCTATAATTTTGGTTCAACCTTACCAATTGACTAATACATTATCCTATGTCAAAACATACAGGGTAATAATAACCGGATCTCTGAAAATCCAGCTGAAGTTGAACATTGGAAAGTGATATTCAAACAATTCAACAAGCTGGAAATGTTAACAATCCAATCGAATTGAGCGCAAATAAGAACTGAAAATTTTTCAAATTACCGCTCAGGGAAGCTGAGGGATCCTCCAAAGCTGGGGCAGAAGGAAAATCTGGACCTGATTTGAAAAGGACGATGAAAACACCCAATCGAGATGCAAGACAGAAGAGTCGTTGGGGGTAAGACGGCAAAATTTGAAATTTGTTTATGTAATGGTAAGTGATATTTGGGAATTGCAGAAAAGATGTGATTTTGATTTCATGAGATAGTTTTTTATGAGAAGGGAAGAAAGAATTGGGGAAAGATCAGGAATTAGGGTTTGGTTTGGTGTTTACAGAGATGAACTATTATGGGTCGCGTACGGTGTTCCTGGGCACTGTGATTTTCGAAATTCCCATTTCCTCCCCTTACTCCCTTACCCATCGTTATTGTGTGTCTATTCTTTTTTTTTTTTTTTTCTTTTCTTTTAGTATTCTTTTTTCTTTTTTAAGTTCTACATCTAAAACTCATAAATGTAAAATGTAAAATGTAAAAAGAGTGCTACATTATTAATTACTATCTAATTATATAAGTGTTGTCATAGACCAATTGAATAAAGAGTTTAAATAAATATTAGAAGTTTAAATTATGTAGTCGGAAATATTGTGGAAAATAAAAAATATTAATTATTATTGTATAAATAAAAATAATTTATTTTAATAATTATATCTCAAAAAAAATTTCTTTGCTTACATACTAATTGATTATCAATATAAATGTTTTCCACTTGAATTGAAATGCAAAACGATTATATGACATACACCCCATGTATTGAAAACAATTTTTTAGGTTGTAAGTTAACAGGTGAACGCACACTTTCTCAAAACTCTTAAAGTTTTTTTTTTTTTCTTAAAGTAAAAATCTGATAGTGATAGTGATATATATAAAGGAAAGGAGAGGAAAAAAGGCGGAAAAAGAGTCAAGAATTGTTTACAGAAGTAGCTGCATGGATGGATACTTCTTTTGTGATGATGAATAACATTTCAATAATATGGGAATTGGCCTTTCAATAATGATTCAATATAAATAACAATGAACCACTAAGGTTTATCTTCATGTACTTAACTACAGTATGTCTTTAATATTTATGTGTCAAGATAGACATACATAAATTAACTCAAAGCTTATACACATATATGTTCACAATAAGCTAAAGCATTCGAATATATAGTTAAACATTTCACTGTGAAGCTTTAAATTAAAGGGGAAAAAAAAAAGAAGTGAGATATCTGATACAAGGGACTTGCACTTTCAGACTATAAAAGTGTTAAAAGCTTCTAGAATTGCTTCTTACTTGTCAACCTCTAAACTTGCTTTTTTGTGTGCTGACTTGTTTATTAGGGCTTTACACTCTAATTACACAATTAATTAAAAAGCTAATCAACTCTGGTTTGAAAAGTTAATCATATTATTTGACTTAGTCTATGTTAATTAGCTGAATTTCAATCTATACATGGCTGCTATACTAATAATTTTATCTTTTTTGTTATTAACAAAAACTAAAGTAAAAAGTGATAGAAAACTAGTCAATATTTTGATTTCCCACGGTTAAGGCATATCAATGACTAATTCATCGTGAATCTGAACTTCATTTAAGAATTTGTCGTTGATCAGTAGATTGCTGCATGCATAAAGGCGAAATTCGAATTCTTAAACGACAATGAACTAACCATTAGATCATCTCTGCATGGTTGAAAAAATGGTCATTATGATTACAATCAACCAAAATATATATATAAAACCATGCCCCCTATAAGGATGCCCTTAATCTCACGTTATGTAAATTAAATTTGATTGCACTTAAATTTGTATTATGATGAAACTTGCTTGTGAATTGTGATTGATCAAGAGTTTACCCAAACCCAACTTAGTAACGGGTTTTCTACGATATCTGATATCTAGAAGCCATTGTTATATGTGGCATAAGGAATGGCTATTAAGTCTTTATCATAAGAGATAAACTATGTGTTGAACGAGTCTTTGACGATAAATACTAATTAATTAAGTCACTGCCAGCAAAACGTGGTTACATCAAACAGAAACTAATAAAGTCTTGAGACATTGTATACTCTTGTACTAGCTAGCTAGAGAACATACATGATAGATTGAATAAAGGTTGGGCTTTAATGAACATATATACATACATACATACATGTCACTCTCCTTTGAAATAAAACATCAAGGGGCCAAGGCAGAGCATATAGTGATGAATAAGTGATGAAAGCAAGCTAAGCTTGACTGAAAGAGAAGACCAGAACAAAGCACCACACTTTTTCTGCCACCTTTACCGCTTTATTCTTATCCTTATCTATCTCATCCCTCTATAAATTAATTACTCCTCTCTATACTTGTTTCAAATATAATTCACCCCCACATACATCATAGATAATTAAGATGATGAAGAGTGTGGTTGCTTGTTGTTTCAATTGGAGAAGAATAATAACCACGGTGGAAGAGGATAATGAAGAAGAAAAAGTAGTAGAGCCACTGATGAAAGCTGTATACAGAGATGAGTTAATAATAAAGAAAGCTCCTGCTGCTGCTGCTGCAGTGCCATGCAAGAAGAAGGCTATCAAGAAAAGTGTTCGGTTTGCGGATGAAGAAGAAGTGGAAGAAGGAATAAGGGTGAAGGTAAAGATGACAAAGGAACAAGCAAATCGATTGCTGTCAAAGTGCAAAGAAGGAGGGGTTCTTGATTTCAAAGACGTTGCTCGTGAGCTTGTTTCTATCCCTATCAACCGAGTTACTCTTCTCCCCATTCATAATCACCAACAATCTTGATGAACATCTATCACTTAAGCTAGTAGAGTAGTAAATGTTTTTTGCATGATTATTGTGATGAGGTACTCAATCCAATAATAATACTGTAATGCCTCATATACATGTTTTTTGATTGCTTACTGATGATCATGTGTTTGAGGCTTTGAGCTTTGCTCTATATATTTATAGCTTAGAAAATTATTACCTTATTGTTTTGCATAACATTTTTCCAGTAGATTTTGTCCCATCTCTGTTCAATCTATGGGAGCATCCTACCCAAAAGTTGGGGTATTGGTATTGGGATTGAATATCAAAGGAAATAATAGTATGAGATAAACACTATTTTACTCTTTAAAATTATAGTTGAAATTTAAAATCATTCTTAAATTTATTTTTACAAAACCCAAATTAAATCTTAACAACTTTAAGGGGAAAAAATCGGATATAATTTTAAAATTCAAAACAGTACTTATTCGGTTATTCCTAACTACTATACTATATATATCCTATATAATAATAATCATTTTTCAATGAGTTTTGTCATGAAGTCGCAAAACTAAAACAATAATACTTATAAGCCCTTAAGGGACCGCAGCCAAATTTGGTGTTGTTTACCATAAATTTTCAACTGACATGATAATGGCATGGACGTAATAGCTTATATGTTTACTTTTCTACATACATGCAACCATGCCTTTCAATTTTGAAAAGTAACTCTCTCACGGCTTATTTTCTCTCTTCTTTCTTTCTCTTTTTTCCAAGACAAAACTCACGCAGGCCCTTAAAATATAAACGATTTAACACATCATTTTTGGAATGGGAAATGCTAAGACCAACACTACTGTGTACATGCAAAAATTGAGAGAGCTGCATGAACTAATATTAATTAAAAAAATTTACCAAAATAAGAAAACAATTAAAAAAATTGAAATAGAAAATTCGTCTAACACATATATATGTTACCAGTGACATTAATGGACAATATTGAATTCCATCTATCTACCCAAGTTAACAAGTAGCTAGCTTGAGAATGAATTATTATTTTGGCATTTATTTCATTTCAGTTTTTGTCGTCTACATATATACACACACAGAGACAATGATATAATCAGTGCTGTGACTTTATTTATTTGCTCATATCGTCTTCCACCTATATTCTAATTATTAATGAGAACTACTACTTACCTTCTGTTTGTTTTAATTTTAATGCTTTCTAGAATTGAAAATTCGTCGCAATGGTAGTCTTCAAATTCTGACTCGTAATACAAACTACTGTTAACTAAACGGCTTGCTATATACACAGCTTTCTTGTTGGTTCCTTCAACTATATATACATTAAGGTTTTAATGAAACATATTTGTTCAATTAGGTTTTTCTATTCAGAGAATCAATTTATTGAATTATTAATTGGGAGTGGTAATAATGGGTGACGCGTTATTATTTAGGTATTTTTGCATGAGACTTTTGAGCTTAGATTCTTCATTTGGGGCCACTTCTTAGTTGTATCACATGCAGGAACATTACAGTTGAAAATCAACTAAAAAAACACCAACAAGCTAAGCGTTGCATATTATTAATTAAATTAAATGACCGACAGTACAGTACTAGTTAGGTTATTGGCATGCCACCACCAATTACTGTTTATATTACAAGTCTCAAATCTCTCATAATTTGAAAAAAAAAAAGCTGTAACTAAAAAAAAATTATATTGATTAACTAAAAAATGAAGAAAAAAAAATTATTACAAGCACTACTCTTATATTATTGTTGGCAGAACAAAACACAAATTTTCTCTATTATATCCTTTTAACTGAATTAGAGATGTGAAAAATAATACAGATTCTCTGATCTCTCCAATTAGATTACACTCTATAATAAGTAATGAGTGCTACTTTATTTGATTTTTCTCATTAGCAAATTATTTCGAGCAGAGAAATATTAGATAATCATCAATTTTAATATATTTTAGCAATTATTCTTAATTATCAATCTTGAACACTTTTTAGATTATAGTTTAACATCATATAATAATACTTTAGATTGAAGATAATGGTTAAATAATAGCTAAAATAAATTAAAATTGATTATCATATAGCATTTCTCATAATGAATTTCTAACTAGTTTAATCTTCTCCTCTACATCAAATTAATAATAAGTAAACACAGCAGAATTAACAGATAAACTAAATTAAAGTAAAATTAACATTGATTCCCAGCTATAGAATACATGGATCGTACATCATATATTTACGTACCTCATCAAAATTATATATCTGACCTTCATACTCCAACATCATCATCTCTAAGATTTACAAAAAAGGAATTGAAGAAAGAAGAAGAAGAGAAAGAAAAATCATGTATGTATCTATCTATCTATCAAACTCAAGAATCTCAGGGGCCTCCAAGATGCTCTCCAAAGAAGGCTTCCATGGTGATTGTTGTTGTTGTTGTCTTGCTCTGTGAATCTGTTGTAGCACTTGTTCAAGCTTATTCAAGCCTCCTCTTCTTCCTCCTTTCTCATCATCACTACTATTAAGTTCAAGTATCAACCATTTCAGCTCTTCTTTTGTCAGCACTACTTTCACACTTCCAATACCACCAATCCCTTCTTCTTCTCCTTCTTTCTGCTGCTTCACTTCTTCTTCACCTTCTTCCATCACAATGCAGCATGTCTCCATGCAATTCCCCATCACTTTAATTAATTTCCTAATAATAATAATAATACAATAATACCCTAATTAATAAATCAAACTTTGATTCAATTTTCTTCCAGAGAAAATGAAGAAGAATTTCTACCCTTTAATTTGAACCCGCGGAACAAAACTAGTAATAATGAGAAGGGGAGAGAGATATAGGTATTTATATAAATAAATAACTTCTATAATAATGGGCTCTGTTTAACTAATATCAAAAAGCCAAAAGAAGAGAGTTCACGGAAATTTGTTTGATTATGGCTAGTGACTAGAGTACTCTAGTGGACTATATTTTATTTTATTAATATATATGCTGGATCAACGAGTGACGTATTGGTGTCTAAATTATTTTCATTACCCTAAATTAATTAATAATTAAGAGTCCCTTGTTTTACCATTTGGGCTATATTTTATTAAAAACAAGAAAAAGACTAGGGAGCCATGATCAATAAAGAGCCAACATATAGTTATGAATGATAACTCATATAAATTTTGGATAATAACTTAATCTTAGATATATGAGTTACGAATGATAACTCATATAAATTTTGAATGATAATTTAATTATTAGCTCTTAATGACTTCTTAACGATAGTTTCGTAGCACTATTCAAAAATCCGCTTCAATAATAATTGGGGTCACAATTGGGTTGCCGGTGACGTAGACATTTAACTTATTCTTTGTCTGCAAATTAAAGGATCATCAATCATTTTGAACAAATCAAACTTATACGGACACACTGTATAATACTACGTACACACCGTAAATTACGTAATAAATATAATGGATTTAGATGAAAAGTCTAAAAAATTAAAACTCAAGAAAATGTTGTTCGATTTTTCTGTTTTTTATTTTTTTTTCCAAATTAAACAAAGCCACACAAACTAAACTCTCAAATCAAGAGCATCACAAAGAATCAAATCCTCAAGATCTTTTCAACATTGTAGCCATTCTATGTAAATTTCTTCTCCCAAAGCGCCTTTCTTAGCCAGTGAATCAGCTACTTTGTTAGCCTCCCGAAGTACCAAATTGAAGTGCACATTTCAGTTCCTACTGCACAATTCTCTTATTTTCTCCATCAAATCCTTATCCTCATGAGCATTGGACAAAGACTGAACAGAAAGAAAAGAATCCTGGAGTCCGTCTCACAGACCACTGCTCGAATTCGGCACTTTCAAGAAATGACTAACCCTCTCTAAATTGCAAAAATTTCACGGCGGCAAACACTCCAAAACGAAAGAGAACCAGAACAACCCTTCACCCATTGGTCCGAATCTTCTCTCACGACACAACCAAAGCCAGCTTTTTGTTGAGAAAAAAAATAAACTTGCATCACAGTTCACCTTGAACATCCCTAAAGGAGGTTTCGACCAAAATGGAAAATTAAAGCTTTGTCTCAAAAAAAAGGAGATCTACTACTCAAAGCCTCCGAATCCTGAATTCATCGCCTATCATAGAGCACCATCCTAGTAGTAGTCCATTCCTCGCTAGCATTGAAGAGTTCTTGGTTGCGATATCTCCATATCCACCATAAACAAGCCACTGTAGAAACTTCATCATCTCGAAAGAAACATTTAATCAAAGCTAAAAAATTCATAGTTGAAGCGGCCATATTTGGTT
The DNA here is from genome assembly GCA_036250425.1 of Stylosanthes scabra. Taxonomy (NCBI): domain Eukaryota; kingdom Viridiplantae; phylum Streptophyta; class Magnoliopsida; order Fabales; family Fabaceae; genus Stylosanthes; species Stylosanthes scabra. The sequence continues at coordinate 62,945 of JASCZI010272119.1, forward strand.
TGAGTATAGACCAAATTTGTTGGGATTTTTTTACAATGCAACAAGCAATGGATCACTGTTTTAAGAGCCTCACCACATCTAATGCACAAATCAAAAGATATTAATCTACGACGATATAGAAAAACAGCAGTTGGGAGAGCATTATAAACACAGAACCAAATAAAAAGCTTCACTTTCTCAGAAATATTAGAACGCCATAACCACAACCAATTAAAAGTTGAATTCAGATTCAACTTCTTTTCGGTGTTTGTGTGTGGAAATATTTATTAGTCGGTATAGTTTTATTATGTATAAAACAAACAACGATTTTTCAATTAAAAATGCTAGAATACTAATCTTTAAAAGAAAATAATTAATTAGATATTGAGGAAAGATCAGAGAAGGATTCTTGGCCCGTGTATGACCTGTAATATTTCGTGACCATAATAAAATAAAAAATGTACAAAGCTTGCATTAGCTTGAAGATAATGTATTCAACACACGTCACATTAATACATATATAAATTAAATTAAATTAGCTAGGTTGTATTAGATTAGGTTTCTCTTAATTTAATATGTCGGCGTAAAAAATAATGCACAATTTAATTTACGTGGCCTGTCCAGTGATGCTAGATTTTTGCCTTCCGTAGAAAACTGAGCCTTGTTTGGAAAAGTTTGAGACTCGTTGTGACCAAAACGAAATGATGGAAAGCTACCAATATTCCTTGAAAACAGATAAATTAAAAAGCGAGGTTGAAATGAGAAAGCAAATAAAGAGAAGAAAATGGCAAATTAGGCAGAGACTTTTAAAATTAGTTGTTACAACTTACATCAGTAATAGCCACACTGACCCTACACCAATGAAGAGGGATTATTGTGTGCCACTCCAATTATGACTCGTTTACTGTATGTTATGTTTTCATAATCTCATCATGTTCTAATTAAACACTATCTTTATCTGAGTAGAAAGCTAATTAAGGGATTCAGCCTAGTAATATTCAGATTAATGGGCTGACGTCAGATGATGCTGAATAAACTCATGTGACATATTGGACAAAAACATACCGTCCATTATTGCTTATTATAATTATAAGTAGCTTCCTCTCTCAAGCAAGATATATATATAGCAGATTATATCCATGGTTATCTTATTATGGATTATATTTTTCAAAAGAAAAAGAAAAAAGAAGTGATATGCCTCTGCTAAATATGAAGGTGAAAGCAAATGACCGAATAAAGAGGAAGATAATGATATGAAGATTAGGTGAGACATATATATATATATATATATATATATATATATATATATATATATATATATATATATATATATATATATATATATA
>JASCZI010272120.1:0-14289 GCA_036250425.1 Stylosanthes scabra
AAGAGTTGCGCCGAACCACTATAAATCTTGTGTATCAATTTCTATCCCTTATTTTTTATAAATTCCATTATTTATTTTCACAAGCATCTTTGCAAAGTAAAAGCTCATCGTAAGTACTTAAGAAGTGGCTTAAGTCCTTGGAAAAATACTAAGCAAAAATACTTGAGTTATTTAATTTCAAGTCATTTAAATTTATATCAAGTGCTCTTGGAAACTACAAGCTCCTTATAAGTGGCTAGGAATTGACTTAGTCCCTTGGAAAAATACTAGTACAAGCACTTGTGTTGTTCTTTATTCTTAGATATTTACACTTCCGCGAAAAATTATCTATTGTTGTTTAAACACTCAATTCACCCCCCCTCTTGAGTGTTGTGCATTGTGACTAACATTAGCCTCATCATTTTAAGTGTGTGAAACACAAGAAAACATTTCTTGAATATTTTGCTGGTATTAACTATTGCAAAAGTGTGCCTATATTATGCTTAAGTGCTTCCATATTATGCCTTTCACAGGTTTAATTTATTCCCTCCATTCTTGGAGTGAATAATCATTTTACAATGTTTAGTATCTTCCCTGAGAAAATTATATTGAGGTACATTTTACAATGATCATTTTATTATAAGCGATAAAGAGCTCAGAAATCATGATTATTATGTTTACTGTATTACAAAATTTCCACAAAGACTACAATTCAATTGGTCCTTCAAAAGGTAGTTGGATTAGGATTAAAGGTTTAATGCAATTACATTGCACCACTAACATAATTTTTTTATTGTTACCACAAAGATCCTGAGTCAATTGCCTTTGTCTTCTTGCCAACAAATTACGGGCTGAAACCAATGTCTATGAAGTATGAATCTTACAATATTGTTTTTTAAAAAAAGTAAAAAGTTATTGTAGGACAATTAAGGTTACGCCCCCTCCCAACAAGTTCCTTAGAATGCGTTTGGTCAGAATCAAGGAACACCTCCACTATTCAACAATTATCACAAAGACAATAAAAAGCTAGTCCTGCAATCACACTGCTTAGTTCATAGTCAAGGGTTAAGATTAAAGATAAAGTGCAATTTGTGTTGTACATTCTGAAGAAGAATTTTAACTGTTAGTTACTTAGCAATAGCATGTATATACCACTTTCTTTGGGAAATTCTCTTGGTTTTAACTCACAATGCAGAGTTTTGTGAGTTGTAGTTCTCTGAGGAAGAAGATAATCTTTACATGAAACAGTTAAAAGCTTCAGAAATAAAAGGTACAAAAATTATGAGTCCAAAAGCATGACATATTTAACATGTACTGAGTTTTTTTGTTGGAGTAACCTTATAGATAAGCTAGCTACCATGATCCATGTGCAATTTATTTGCTCCTTAGTTTTATATAATTTCCGCAAAGACTAGTGTTCATTGGTCATACTGAAACCACACCACTAATGTTTTCTGCTATTTAAAAATGTGTTGCACCTTTCAAACAAGAATTAACAAATCGAGTTAGTGCAGAGCCAGCTAGGCATTTCACTCATGAACACATTCACTCTCAATCTCATTTTTTTATTTTGACACTGCAATGCCTGAGTTCTGTTAATCTACTTTGAGCTGAACTTTTTATTTATTTATTTATTTTTCAAATTTACATATATATCATTGTAAAAAAAAAATGATGGAACATTTCTTCAAGGATGAATTCCTAGCATGAGTACTCATTTTATGTTTGTTTGGACCCTAAATAGTGCTCATATACTATTTACCTTAGTTGTGACTCATACAACAGTTGAAACCTTCCTCAGCTTGCAGTTTTGTATTTGTTCCATCTCTTAGACTTAAAAACATACAAACTGAAACTTCCAAACAAACTATTAAACTAAGAATATAAGATATTATTAGCAACGTACAAATTACTAAAATACCGCCATGCATTATTGTTATTGATAACCTCATAGTAAGTTACCATAATATACATACAAAAATGTGGTGCCAAAATTTTCTAGTTTTATAAAGTTTCTGCAAAGACTAGTAGTGTCCGTTGATGACACGGAAACAACAACACTTGCAAGAAAGAATTAAAAAATGAAAATCTAGAGCAAAGCCAATTAAGCACTCCACTGCTATGAATTTTCTATGTTACCTTGGAGACTTATATTGTGTCATGTTGCTAAGGAATCATTCACACCTTCCAAGGAAGGATTTTAACTGTTAGTTCTCTGGTTTTAAATTTTCATTCTGCAACAGTTGAAAGCTTCCTCAACTTGTAATTCTATAACATCCCTCAGAACTAAAATCACAAAAATTATTAATCCAAAACTAACTAAGCATAAGACTTTCAACAATTGTTTATTGCCAACACATTTTAACATTGTATTATTACCAAAATACCGTGATTCATGTGCAGTTACATGCTCCTTAATTTTATATAATTTCCACGAAGACTAGTCTATTATTGGTCACTGTGAAACAACTCCATTATTTCTATTTAGAAATGCAGTACCTTTCAAACAAGAATTAAAAAATGAAGAGTTGGTGCAGAGCCAGCTAAGCACTCCACTGATACAGAATTTTTTATTGTTACCTCGGGGATAGAGACTTTATACTTTTGACACTGCAATTCCTGAGTTCAGTCACAAAGCTTGTAAGCATTTTTACTCTCATTCTAATCTGCAAACTACTCTTACTCTTGTGTGAAATCACCATGGATAAAGTGAGTGATGCTTTGGTGTCTGGTTTGATCACTATTCTTCTGGAGAGGTTCCTTTCAACTGAGACTTATAGCATGGTTGTGGGGAAGAAGCTTGGCCCTGAGTTGGTGAGAAGACTGAGGACTTCTCTCTTGGCTGCTGAAGCTCTTGTTGCTGATGCTGAGCAGAAGCAGTTTGGTAAACAATCTGTGAGGAAGTGGCTCGATGATCTGAGGGATGCTGTCTACAAAGCTGAAGACTTGCTGGACCGTTTCTGCATCAAAGCTACAACTCAGAAGCAGGTACGGACTTTCTTGCCAAGCATCTTCAATTTTGAAGAAAGGCAGATGGTGAATGAGATAGAAGAGGTGGTTAGAACTATTGAAGATCTTGAGAAATGCAAAGACAGCCTTGGCCTTGAAAAGATTCCCTCAGGAAGCTCATCATGGAGGACTCCATCCAGTTATCTTGTGAAAGGGAATGTGCATGGCAGGGAGGATGACAAGAAGGCCTTAATCAAGATGCTGAATGACAACAATGAGCATCACTTGTCTGTGATTGCTATTGTTGGCATAGGTGGGGTTGGTAAAACAACATTAGCCCAATGGCTGTACAACAATGAGGAGGAGGAGTTCATGAAGGGATTTGATATGAAAGCATGGGTTTGTGTTTCAGAGAATTTTGATATTGCTGAGACTACAAAGAATGTCTTAAAAGGGATTCAGGGAGGTAATTGTAGTCTCGACGATTTCAATTCACTACAACATGCTTTGAAACAACAATTGTCCAATAAGAAGTTCTTTATTGCTCTGGATGATGTTTGGAGTGCTGATGGTGATAGATGGAGTAACTTTATGACCCCTTTCCAACAAAATGGGAAGAAGGGAAGTATTGTTCTTCTAACTACTCGTGGGGAAAATGTCGCTTTAGCGGTTCATCAGGATTGCCGCCCTTATTTCCTCAGAGGATTATCAGAAGACTATTGTTGGTCGGTGTTTGCTGACAACGCATCTTTTCCACAATCAAATGGGAGTGCAGCACTTGAAGAAATAGGTAGGAAGATTGTCAAGAAGTGTGATGGCTTGCCATTAGCTGCAGAAACACTTGGACGCTTGTTACGTGCAAAACATGATGTTAAGGAGTGGAACAAGATATTAATGAGTGATACTTGGGGACTTCCTGTGGAGAATAGTAAGATTATTCCAGCGTTATTGATAAGTTACTTTCATCTTCCTGCACATCTAAAGCATTGTTTTGTTTATTGCTCTTTATATCCCAAAGATTATGAATTCAAGAAAGATGAATTAATCCTTTTGTGGATGGCAGAAGATCTTTTACCTCCACCTAAGAGAGATGAGACTCTAGAAGAAGTTGGGTCTGAGTGTTTTGATGAACTAACTTCTAGATTATTTTTCACACATCAGCCTCATTATTATGGTGATTATTTTGTGATGCACGATCTCTTGCATGACTTAGCGATATTCCTTGCCGGAGATTTCTATTGCAACTTGGAGAAACTTGGTGAAGAGGTGGAGATAAAGATTCAGACTCGACACTTGCGTGTAAATATACGTGATTGTAGTTCAAAACTTCTTAATTCTATTTCTAAAGTAGAATCTTTGAGAACATTATTATTGTTTCGCGATTCCTCATCTCCTAATTACAACATTGAAGAGGCTACACGCGACATCTTACCGAAGTGTAAATACTTGAGAGCTTTATCCTTTAATAAACTTGCACTTGATGTGTTGCCTAATTCAATAGGAGAATCGATCCATCTGCGCTACTTGGATCTCTCTGGGACCAACATAAAGACATTGCCAGAGTCTTTGTGCACCTTGTATCATTTGCAAACATTGAAGTTGCATCACTGTTCTGAGCTAACCACATTGCCTAGTGGTTTGCATAATCTTGTGAGTTTGCAGTATCTTGATATTTCAGAAACTCCTTTGGAAGAAATGCCCGGAAAAATGAGCAAGTTGAATCAATTGTTCATTTTAAGTTCCTTTGTTGTGGGCAAGCGCGAAGACAATGGAATCCAAGAGTTAGGAGGGCTTTTAAATCTACATGGATCACTTGTGATTAAGAAGTTGGAGAATATTGTTGATGTGAAACAAGCAAAGGGCGCAAAGATAATGGATAAGAAGCACCTTGATGAATTATGTTTAAAATGGAGTTTAGGTGATGATATGGTCTCAAGCACACAAACAGAAAGAGACATGCTGGATAGCTTGCAACCGCACAATGGCTTGAAAGAGCTGAAAATAAAGGGATACAAGGGAACAATATTTCCAGAATGGTTGGGCCATTATTCTTACAACAATATGACAAGTGTATCTCTGTATTGTTGCTGGAATTGCTGCATGCTGCCTTCACTTGGACAGCTGCCATCTCTTAAGTCCCTACGCATTCGAGGTTTTCCAGAGTTGAAGACCATTGGCATGGAGTTTTACAAGAATGAGGGAGATCAGCATTCTTTGCATATTGCACCGTTTCCCTCACTGGAGACTTTGGAGTTTTGTAACATGCGAAGTTGGGAGGAGTGGCACGTATCTGAGTCAGAAACTTTTCCTCGACTCAAGAAGCTTCACATAAGACATTGTGGAATGTTAAAGAGAGAGATGCTTCATCAGGTATTCTTGAGAATCCTTTCTTCCTTGTCAGATGTTTCCCATGTTCACAAACTAGATATACGAGAACATTATAACGGATGGGGTAATGCGGGCATGTTTGTTGAAGGGAATAGATTATCAATTATCGGCTGTGACTCAGTGAAGGAATCCGCATTTACGGCAATGAGCATCAACCATCTAAGTTGCCTCCAAGGAATAAACATCTCAGGGTATTGGCCTTCTGTATCCTTTCCGAGCAATTGTTTACCCAAATCTTTGCAAAATCTGACAATCTCGAGTTGTAGAGATTATGATACTGTGATGGTGATGCTAAAAGATGACTTAGATGAGTCACTGATGACCTCATTGTCGTTGGATGCCTTTCCCAACCTCGAGACTCTTTCCATAGGAGACTTATTTGAGACATATGACTCTCGTCTTAAAAGTCTCTCTATCTATAATTGCCCCAAATTAGTGTCATTTTCAGGAGAAAAACTGTATACACGCAAGTTGACTCATCTCCGTGTTGAAAGGTGCTCAAAGATGGAGGCATTGCCAAGTGACCTGAGAAGTCGTTTCCCAAATTTACAGTCTCTCAAGATAGCAGGTTGCCCAAACATTTATACGTTGCCAGAGGGTCGTTTGCCGCCAAACCTAAAAGAGCTTCATGTGGGAGGTTGCGATAAACAAGTGAGGGGTGTATCATCCATGGCCAACTTGGACACCCTCACTCATCTCACAATTGATGGTGATGGGTGTGAGAGCATAATAAAGTCATACCCAGGGCCAGAGGTGGGTTCACTGCCTCACCTTCCCTCTCTTACCACTTTGGTGATCAGCTCGTTTCATGATTTGGAGACTTTAGAGTGCAATGAGCTCCTCCGACTCACTTCCCTCCAACAATTACACATTGAATGGTGTGAGAAGCTGGAGAATATGGCAGGAGAAAAGCTGCCTTCCTCTTTGTTAACATTTCAAATTATTTCCTGTGATTTACTAGGAAAACACTGCAAGAACAAGCATCAACAAATTTGGCCCAAAATTGAACACATCCCCACCATTCTAGTTGACGACGAAAAAATAGTCTGAACAGAGATTTTTGAGCAGGTGATTCTCTGATCTTCATGTTTCTCATGCTACCATAATTAAATTCATACATGCATAAGTGATACTTATTAACACATTCTTAGATAAAAATTGAAAGAGAAGGAATACCTGTTTTTTTTTTAATCCGTTATTTGAGAACTTCTTTAGATGTACAGACGAATCAAATTTTCCATTGTTACCATCTTCTGCAGGCAGCTTCTACTGAGATTCTTGGTCCTATACAATAAAACCATATTTACATTACCTCCGTTCAAACTAAAAGTTCATTCAAGGTGTTAAATTGGAATAATATGTTGGGTAAGAAGAATTGATTTCTTTAGATGTACAGACGAATCAAAATACCGTTGTTACCATCTTCTGCGGGCAGCTTCTATTTAGATTCATAACCCTACACAAGTTCATTCAAAGTGGTAAACTGGAAAAATATGTTGGGTCAGAAGAGTTGATTTCTATTTTAGCTTCAGGGTGGTATATTTACTCTATTCCTTGCTACATTTTACTTCAGGTTGGAGAATATGCCAGAGGAAAAATGTCCTTTGCTCGGACAACACTGCAAGACGAAGAGTTGCAGCTAAACTATATAAGAAGGTAACTATAAACTTGATTGATCTATTTAGCAGCATTTCTTATGGATACCAACTCAAATAGATTTTCCAGGGGTGCCAAGAGATGGATAACTACTATGGTCAACCTAAAAATCTTCTTTGTTTATGGTTTCAAACACTAAAGTGAGAATTAGGCAGCAATTTCAAGTTGGTAAGCATGTGAGTAGTAGTGTAAAATTTTCAATTGTGGTATTGTTATTTTGATGTCAATTTTTATTTTTCTGTGTTCTGTTTTTGAAGCCAAAAAGTAAGGCAACAATGTTTAACACATCACTGTCTATTTATCATGCAGGTTCTGAACATTACCACATTAGTGTATTAACCCGATCGAGCAAATGATCAGATGTTCAAATATTTTCTGGTTTACCTGGACATTCTTACTCATAGTTCTTCAATTTGGAGGGGTGATTGCAATCTGAACTCTGTAGCCTGAAAGTTCATAAACAATGGTTGTCTATTGTATCATTGATTTCATTTTGGTGATGTGTTTGTGTCCTTGTATAAGAGTTTTGCATGTATGCTTATTAGTGCTTGTAAGTTTTGAGACTTGTTTGTAGATTTGATTTGGAAAATAGTGAAAATTCTTACCTTCCCGTGGGTTTTTTTTATCTCTCACACCGAGAGGTTTTTTCCCACGTTAAAATTTGGTGTTCTATTGTTCTGTCTTCTCTTCATTCTTAGAGTGAAGGAGAATGAGCATTTTACAATGTTAAATATATTTCCTATGAGGTGAATTCTATATAACTGTATCTTGATGTTTCCATTAAGTGCATCACATGAGTGTAGTAGGCTTCTTCAATGGACCATCACCTTTATTTTGTTTTACTATTCGCAATCAATGTCAAGCATCATTTTGCATAGAAACTTACAGATGTAAATCAATTAATGTCAATCACCAGAGTGAAAAGCTGTATAAGCTTAAAGAGAGTGGTTTAGACATTAAATCATAACTAACTAACTAACTGTTGAATAAGGCAGCAAGAGACAAAGGAAAAGAGAGTCCCAAAAAGACATCCATGATCAAGGTACCAATCAGTGCCGGTTGTCTAGCTTATATGGACAAACTGGCAAAGTCTGCAATGGCAAATCTTGCATTGACAGTGAATCCTAATTCTCAACTCAATGACCAAGTAACTATACACTTTCTTACTTTAATTGCTTTTTCCACCATTTGAGCAATCATAGCCAAAATGACAGCGAAAGTTACAGCTACATTTAATATTTGATTAACTAGCCAGCCAGCAGGACCAATTCCCACAAGCATCCAACTATGAAGTAGGCAATGATGATGATGCAATGCAGTGATATTTCTTCTATCAGCATAGCTGGATGGTAGGCCTGCCATTAATGATAGCATATAACATTCATTTTTCTTGTACTTGATGGGTATTTACCACTCCTTTCGTGCAAAGATTACTCATCCCATATTCGATGTAACTTGCACAGCCATAGAATGATGAGTACGAACCAACTTGAGTTGTTCGAGTAATCAGCCCACTTAAACAAGTGTCCAAAGTTTGAATCTCGCCTTGTGCATGCTTACGAGCATATTACTAGAGCTGACAATTACACTCACAAAATGACAAGCACTTAATTTCTGATTGGACCAGAATGACAAGCTAAAAACAAAGTGTATGAGACAAAGGTAGTTTGATACTATAGTTTGAGGAGCAACTTGAAAATAATACCACATTTTATTCAACACTTGAGCTACTTTTGTCTTATAAAGAAGAAAGGCATCAAAATTTTTATTCATTTTAGTAATAATGAATATGAGTATACAATGAATCCCAAATTGTCGTGGGAGGGGAAATTATGCAGCAAAGAATACACTCATTTCTTGTTTTCCAGATTGAGGTAGAGAAGAATATAGGCAAACTACTAAAACCAAAAATAATAAATACACAGCTACATTTACCATTTAACAACTATCATCTCAACCTAGTGGGATGAGCGAGATTTTTACCACTATTATCATCTTCACTTTGATCAGTGATCTCTCCACCTGCTGGCTTTCTGTCTCTACTAGAGTCCTTTTGCTCATGATGATGATAATCACGATGGGATCGTGACGATTCTCCCACAGTCCTCCGTTCCTACAAGCAAGAATAATAAAATAGCGACAAATGAGAATTAGATTATAGCAATGAAAAATCATCTTGCTTTTACTCTCCAGTTATGTATAATGCAGAGTTCAAGAAAGGGAAAGAACATACATCATGGAATAGGAGGTCATCAGCTTCAAGCATGTGAATTACATGTCCAATTTTAGGTCTCTTTGTGGCATCAGGATCAACACATTTAAGAGCAACCAACAGAGCACGCTTAAGAGCCTTTGAAGATGGCTTTTCAGGAAGCTTTGGATCGATGACTTCCTCAGATTTTCTATTGCCAACCATAGTTTTCAACCACTCAATTAAATTAACCTGAAATGATACCAACTTCTAGTTAGGAAAACAGAAAAAGAGAGCAAATAAACAGCATAGAACAGTGTAAAAAGATCAAAACCAAAACTGTATGCTATTACTGGTTGTAGTATCTAACCTCTCCTTGGGGTTTACTATAATCAACGGGACTTCTTCCAGTAATTATTTCCATAATAAGTATCCCAAAGCTATAAACATCACTCTTCTCGGTCAGCATTCCCGTGCATGCATACTCTGGTGCAACATAACTACAGAACAAGAAAAGAGAGAATGTGAACTTTGAAGCCTAAATTATTTGAGTATTAGTACAGAAAGTGAAACTAATTGATAAGAAAAGGGAAAATGTTTGGTTAACTCATACTAACCCAAATGTCCCCATCACTCTGGTTGTGACATAGCTATGATCAGAACAGAGAAGCTTAGCAAGCCCAAAGTCAGAAACCTTTGGGTTCCATTGGCGATCAAGGAGTATATTGCTTGATTTCACATCTCGGTGGACAACTTTCGGTTCAAGTCCTTCATGAAGATAAGCCAATCTGAAAAAACACACACCACTATGAACAAAACATTTCATCTAACAACATGCAAAGCACTTCAAGCAGATAAAGACCACGAACCCTACCCCTTTGCCGTTCCCAAGACGATGTTCATGCGGATATCCCAAGTCAGAGGGCTCACAGAATCAACCTCCCCATGCAGCCACTGATCCAGATTCCCATTGTCAACATATTCATACACAAGCATCCTGGCAAATACATCAATACTTCAAATCTTACTTGTCTTTGAACTTAGAAAATCTTTTAGCTTTATTTTTTCAAATGAAATGTCAAGAATCAATACCTGTATGCTCCCTCAACACAGTATCCAAGCAACCTAACAAGATTCTTGTGCCGCACGCGACCAATAGCTTCTACCTCTACCCTAAATTCTCTCTCAGCTTGTCCCCTAAAATGAGTCAAACATTAGGTCCGTACATCAGAATTAAATTCTTATACTAACTAACAACGGGGAATACTCAGGTGCAGTCAACTTAACGTGATGTTGCTTGTTAAACACCATGATCTGACGCATTTGACTAAAGTGTAATCTAACTATTTTAAAACGACAAAAGTGACGAAAGTTAACTACATCTAAGTTTCCACTAGAGAAAGAGAGAGAGAATACTTGTTATTCAAGAGATTCTTAACAGCAACATTGGTACCATCAGAGAGAACACCACGATAAACGATTCCATAGCCACCTTCACCGATCACATTCTCTTCACACATTCCTCCAGTAGCATCCTCCATTTCTCTCAGCGTAAACCACTTCCCCCAACCAAGATGCGAAACCTCTGGCCCCACCGATATGCTTCCACTCCCAAACGACGACGTCGTTTCACACGCGCTTCCTCCTCCTCCTCCTCCTACTCCGCCGCCGCCGCCGCCTTTGCTTTCTCCGCTTGAGAACGCCACAGCAGCCACCACCCTGCGGTGCTGTTCCGCCGCCGCAGCTGCCGCAGATTTTGCGATGTCGAGGTGGAGTTCATTTGGTTGAGGATTGGGAATGATTTCTTGGATTTCCTTGGAGACGAGAGGAGTGAGAGGCTTGCGGTTGCGGCGGCGGTGGCGGTTACGGCGGGAGATGAAGCAGAGGGAGAGGAGGAAGAGGGAGAAGACAATGAGAGCGCCGACTAGGATTCCGATGAGGACCCATAGACGGAGACCGAAGATGGAAGTGCGCTTTGAGAGCTGTGTATTTACGAATGCTGCGTCGTAAACTGACATTGTTACGAGTTTCAAGTTTGAAGCTATGAGTGATCTGAGTTGTGGAGATTGAGAGAGAATCAGAATCTGAGAAGTGAGTGATGAATGAGAGAGAAAGAATTGTTGAGCTGCTGCAGAGTGCTGAGTTCTCAATGAGAGAGTTAATGCAAAAATTAAAAACAAAAATAAAAAATATGTCAACTAGACAACTAAGCATGGATATTTTTTTTTAATCAAAAATGCTATATAAAATTATCAAAATAATTTTACACGAATAAGTAGTTTTGTCTAATTAAGTATTATTTATTTTTATGCTAAATAGAACACTATTTAAATATCAAATAAAATTTTATTTATATGCATTTTTTATACTATTTGACACCAAAATAATATTCTATCTAGCATAGAAATAAATTATATGATTGAACTTATTAGCTAAAACCACTTATTCAAATATTACTACGCTAAAATTATAAATACAAAGAATCAATCCTCAAATTACTTACTATATAATTGTATATAAATTATTAATATTGATATTGATCATTCAAAAATAACAATTAATTGATAAAAAGTATCATACAAAAATCACATAAGAATTGATAATTTAAATAGTACAATATCATACAAAAATGTTATATAAAATTATAAAAATAGTGTTACAGAATCAACTTAGCCAATAATTAAGTTATTATTCAAAATATATGAGTTATCTATAACTCATATATCCAAGATTAATTTATCATCCAAAATTTATGTGAGTTATCATCCATAAGTATGTGTTGGCTCCCTATTAATCATAATATATGGGCTACTAGTCTTTTTCAAATAATACTACGAAATCAACGTTAGAGTCATTAGGAAGCCAATAGTTAAATTATCATCCAAAATTTATAAAAGTTATCTGTAACTATGTGTTGACTCCCTATTGGTTATAATATATTGACTCTCTAGTTTTTTATTTTAATTTAATTGTGCATGAAAATTTTCAATTGTAATAAAATTAAGAAAAATGTTAAGGAGTAAACAATTTTATAAATATTAGTTAATATTTAGGGTTTAGAAATTTGTTAGTTATTTATGATTGCTTTGAAATTAAACTTATATTAAAATAAGAGTTTATGTAACTATGAAAATAAAAACAAAATCATAAATTTTTTTAGTTAATAATAGAAAAAATTTTATATTTTTTTTATTACAGTTACGACAAACTACTTGATTCGTTTTCTTCCTAATCCAAATGCAATCTTATAATGTAAACTTATTGTCCAGTTAAATAATGTAAAGCATTGATATATTAGTTTTTTAATTTACAACTTTATCTAAATAGCAATTATTTGGGATTGAATTTTAATTACTTAATGTAGTATTGAAATTCTTTTGAGTAGATCATGAACACCCACTAAAACTAAAGTTTGAATATAAGATCATATATATACTATTTAGATTTTAAATAGCAAAAATTTAACAGTTTAATTAGGGTCTTATCTATTTTTTTTGTTTTAGTTTCTTTAATGAAAAACAATTACAAATGTTGCTAAATTAGGAAATGGATCCTCATAATTATTTTTCCCTAATATTAGAAGAGTAAAAAAGGACACCTACTGAAATTCTTTCTGTATTTTTTTTTCTCTTCTTATTTTGTATATTAATAAATACAAATTAACAAAGTAAGACAGGACAATAATCGAGTATCCTTAATTTCCGCAACAATTTGAGGAGTAAGAATCCAGATCTCCTCAAACGAAACTGGAGTCAAATGATGACTTACACATTATAGATGTAAATAATAAAAATGTAAATTTTATTAGAAAAATGTGTGGATTCATATTTATATATTACTTTAATTTTTTTTAGATGTAAAATGTAAGGCTAATTTTTAAAATTTTATAAGCTCGAGCAAATTAGCACAGATAAATCAGAGTTAGTGCTCTTTAATCGTCTGGAATGATTTTTCTTTAACAATGAGAATGAAACTTATTTATTTGGAGAGTCACCCATTTTTCTCTATAGTATGTAAGAAATTAATTATTTGATTTTTGTCTGATAAATATTCTGATACACACTAAAAGGAATCTCTAAAATTTTATTGACTTAATTTAGTTTTTAAATTTTGTATTCATAACTCGGCGTTACTTTCTTACACCCGAATTAAATTGACTCAATAAAATTTCAACAACTAGAGAATAATTTAAGTAAGTATTAACTCAACGAAACTGAGTGAGCTTTCTGACAAGATATTTTTGTTTCAATGAGTAGAAGTCAAGAGTCCAAGACTCACGTGCCACTTTCTCCACATCAAGCTTTAGATCTAAGCTACTCTCTTTATAAAATGAGGTTATAGATATGCATCCTACTTAAGATAAAAAGATATCAATAATTATATATAAAAAATATTTATTTCTAGATAATTTTCCTATTATGATTACAGTTCTGCTACATGAACACACGGACACATGAAACGCACAAAACTCACCCACTCTCATTCAAAGCGCGTGTACTGCTCAACCCACACACACCCACGTGTTCTCACGCGACCCACCTCTGTTTCTTCTTCTTCTTATTTTTCTTCTTCTTCTTCTTCACCATCTCCGCTTCCACCTCCATCTCTGTTTCTTCTTCTTCTTATTTTTCTTCTTCTTCTTCTTCACCACCTCCGCTTCCACCTCCATCTCTGTTTCTTCTTCTTCTTCTTCTTCTTCTTCTTCTTCACCTCCGCTTCCACCTTCACGTAACAGAGGAAGGAGAAGAGGTAGAAGAAGAAGAACAACAACCACGTAATAGAGGAAGGAGAAGAAGAACAACCACAACAACAACAACGTAACATAAAAGAAGAAGGAGGAGGAGAAAAAAGAAGAGAAAAGAGGCGGAGTACGAAGTGGAGGCCGAGTACGAAATGGAGACAGAGGCCGACGAAGATGGAGGCAGAGGCGGTGAAGAAGAAGAAGAAGAAGAAGAAGAAGAAGAAAAAAGAAGAGGAAAATAAGAAGAAGAAGAAGAAGAACAAGAAGAAGAAGAAGGAAGAAGAAGAAGAAGAAGTAGAACTGAAGAAGGAGGAAGAATTTTAAACCAATTTGAGCAGAATTTTAAACCAATTTTGAGCAGAATTTTAAAGCTCCCCCTGGATGT
>JASCZI010272120.1:14299-38588 GCA_036250425.1 Stylosanthes scabra
GCCACTTGGGCGTGTAGCACGTCGGAACCAACGCCCAAATTGAGCAGAATTTTAAACTAATTTGAGCAGAATTTTAAACCAATTTTGAGCAGAATTTTAAAGCTCCCCCTGGATGTGTAACACGCCACTTTGGGCGTGTAGCACGTCGGAACCACGCCCAAATTGAGCAGAATTTTAAACCAATTTGAGCAGAATTTTAAACCAATTTGAGCAGAATTTTAAAGCTCCCCTTGGATGTGTAACACGCCACTTGGGCGTGTTGCACGTCGGAACCAACGCCCAAATTGAGCAGAATTTTAAACCAATTTGAGCAGAATTTTAAACCAATTTTGAGCAGAATTTTAAAGCTTCCCCTGGATGTGTAACACGCCACTTTGGGCGTGTAACACACGACTTGGGCGTGTAGCACGTCGGAACCAACGGCCAAATTGAGCAGAATTTTAAACCAATTTGAGCAGAATTTTAAACCAATTTTGAGCAGAATTTTAAAGTTCGAACTTTCGATCGGAGAAGAAGCTGATTCACGATTCTGATCAGTGTAGTTTAAAATTCTGCTCAGATCTGTCATTGAATGTGTTTTGTACATGTCAAATGCTGATTTGTGTGGTTCTGCTCATGTATGGTTCTGCTCACTTATTTGATGATTTATTTGTTCATAGTTGTTGTTAAATTTATTCATACAAAGAAAACCCTAATACAATTTGTTTGATAACATGCTCAACTGTTTGCAAAAATGCTGCTCAACTGTTTGCAAAAATTCTGCTCAAAAATGAATGAAAGAGAATCAGGGGAAGCTTGCCTTCCACGCATATGCGTGCTGTCCTGCGCATATGCGTGGAACTTGCTGTTTCTTGGAATGTTGCTGCATCTTCCACGCATAAGCGTGGACTTCCACGCCTATGCGTGGGTCCTCATAACTTAGGTTGGGCTTGCTTTAAAATTCTGCTCAAAATTGGTTTAAAATTCTGCTCAACTGTTTGCAAAAATGCTGCTCAACTGTTTGCAAAAATTCTGCTCAAAAATGAATGAAAGAGAATCAGGGGAAGCTTGCCTTCCACGCATATGCGTGCTGTCCTGCGCATATGCGTGGAACTTGCTGTTCCTTGGAATGTTGCTGCATCTTCCACGCATAAGCGTGGACTTCCACGCCTATGCATGGGTCCTCATAACTTAGGCTGGGCTTGCTTTAAAATTTTGCTCAAAATTGGTTTAAAATTCTGCTCAATTGTTTGCAAAAATGCTGCTCAACTGTTTGCAAAAATTCTGCTAAAAAATGAATGAAAGAGAATCAGGGGAAGCTTGCCTTCCACGCATATGCGTGCTGTCCTGCGCATATGCATGGAACTTGCTGTTCCTTGGAATGTTGCTGCATCTTCCACGCATAAGCGTGGACTTCCAATTTGAGCAGAATTTTAAACCAATTTTGAGCAGAATTTTAAAGCTCTCTCTGGATGTGTAACACGCCACTTTGGGCGTGTAACATAAAAGAAGAAGGAGGAGGAGAAAAAAGAAGAGAAAAGAGGCGGAGTACGAAGTGGAGGCCGAGTACGAAATGGAGACGGAGGCGGAGACGGAGGCCGGACGAAGATGGAGGCGGAGGCGGTGAAGAAGAAGAAGAAGAAGAGGAAAAAGAAGAGGAAAAGAAGAAGAAGAAGAAGAAGAAGAAGAAGAAGAAGAAGAAGTAGAAAAGAGGAAGAAAGAAGAAGAAGAGGAAAAGAAGAAGAAGAAGAAGAAGGAAGAAGAAGAAGAAGTAGAACGGAAGAAGGAGAAAGAAGAAGAAAAAAGAAGGAAGAAGATGAGGAAAAGGAGGAGAGAGAAAAAGAAGAAGCGCGCTTTACGAAATAACTTGGGACGTGTGAGAGAGTGATTTTTTTGTGTGTGAGTTTGTGTGTTTAGTGTGTACGTTAATCTTTATTGTTATGATTATGTGTATAAAGCAAAAATTTTAAAAATAGCTTTAAGGATAAACTTAAATGAATATATAATTATAACATTATTTTCATTAATTATTTTAGATAATTGTAACATATAAAGCAGCCTCCAATTAATGCTTTTGAAATAAAGAAATATTTTTTCTGTACTAGGTTGTAATGAATGATTTTGCAATCCTCGTTTCATTGTCCATCACTGTTAAATACGTGAAAATTAATATTTAATAATGAGTACAAAGAAGGTGAAGATTAAATAATTTAGTTAGAATTTAGAGACAAGGTTCAATTTATGAATTTATAATCAATTCAATTAGTTCATTTTTTTATTGTTATACATACTACTAAGTTTCCGTGAAGGTATACATTTAAGAAAATAAAAAATTATTAGTGATCTCTAATAATAAACTAATGAATCTAATATTCTAGTGAATCATTATAAATTTGCAAAATGTAATTAAAAATAGTCGCCATTAATGGGTTGCCCCCATGGATTTAGACAGCATAATGCACCATGAAAGTTCGAAAAGTCACATTTTTAAAAAATTATTATTTGTCTTGTGATGGTTGTTTTTTATTTTCTTAAAGAATACAATTACTTACTCTTACACTAATGTTTAGCTTCTCTGTCTTTTTTAATCACTTTATCTTATCTGTAAATCACGATGAACAAATTGAGCTCCATTTGGAGCTCTTTGGCATTAATTACTGCTAATCAACTACTAATTGTTTAATATGATTTATTCATGTAATTTGACCAAGTTGCTCATTAGGGTATTTTTTTAGGTGCAAGTGATTTAGTGCTAATTTCATGCATTATATTATATAGTGTAGGCCACTCAAGTCTAGGGCTTTCAATATTACATTAGATAGGAGGATAAATAACAAGTTGGTCAAGTGATTAGTTCAATAGTACGTTTAAGTAAGTATTAGGAGTTCGAAGTCCGCCTTATGCATTGGCCAGCGACAAACCCTTAAATATAATTCAAATCTGCGGTGAATTAATTATCGGCCTGTCGAATTGGAGGATACCATGGGAAAAAAATGATAGGATGGTAGATAAATAAATATGAAATAGTGCTACGGAACCAACGTTAGTGAGCCATTAGGGAGCCAATAATTAAGTTATCATCCAAAATTTTATGAGTTATCATCCGTAATTATGTATTGGCTCCTTATTGATCATAATGTATTGGCTCTCATATATCCAAGATTAAGTTATCATCCAAAATTTATATGAGTTATCATCCGTAATTATGTATTGGCTACTTATTGATCATAATGTATTAGCTCCCTAGTCTTTTTCATAAAGCAATAACAAAAATGTTTTGGTGACAAATTTCCTATATTTATTTTATATTTGTTCTTTTATTCACTATAAAAAATATTGATTCTCATTTAGTTATATTTAGTATACCACGAGTACAAAATATAAATACAAAAATGGTAAAACCGAGTTATCCAATCATAGAAAAAATAAATTAAAGAAAGAGTAAATGCTAACTGAAAATTAGAGGAAGATTGTGTAACATGAGTGGGGTAGGTCACAAGAAATAACACTAAAGTTAATGGGATCCTACCTATTAAAGGTAGATATAGATGACCCCATTTTTTTACTCTCTAGTTGTTCCATCCAATCAATTTCTTTAAGATGTTGGAAGCCAATTATAGACACAGAAGGGGTCATATAGTTGAGTTTTCTGAAGAGGAAAGGAAATGTCACATAAGAAATCAAGATAGAAAGATGAGGACATATTGGATATGATATATAGACTTTGAATAAGAAAGGAGCATCACTTGATTCTTGCTTGCCATTGAAATTTCTCTTTTATGAATTCTTAATAACAAATTAAGCTTAGCCTTGAGCATTACATGCCAAGCATACCCTTAATTAAGGTAGCTAATAATGCAGATTTTTTAAGTTCCTAGGTTCCTTTTTTGTCGATGCTTTAATATGATCCATTTAAAGGAGCTAGAATAGTCAATCAATCAATTGAGATTTAAAGATAAAATGTAAAGGTATAGAATCTTAAATACTACCCAAAATTCAGAACTATAGAAATCAAAGAATCTTTTTTAAGGCATGGTGTTAGTCACTTAAAAAAAATGTATGCTAAGACATCAAAAGGGCCTCAAATTTAGTTTTCATTTCACAGCCAAGGCATTTCTATTTTCCTCTCACTCTAATCTGAGCCTTAATCATTTAGTTTCAACTATGAACTCTGCATCAAAGCATTGCTATTGAAATCTATATACTACACAAACAAATTGTAGCTCTCATTCATTGCAAGTTAGAGTACAATGAAACTTTGAATCTCTTCACCTATAGGTTGTATTCCCTATTTTTCCTTCTTATCCGATTTATCGAGCGCAGCTAACCGTTCAACAAGAGGAGGATGAGAGTAGTGATATGCAGAGTACCAAGGATCTGTGTTCATAGCTGATAGATTCTCCTCCTGAAAGGCACAATTAGAAAATCAATCAGATGCAGCACTAAAGATTCTAGATTACACAAAACCCATGTACACAATTTTGCATAATTTCAAGCAAAGTAAAATTTTGAAGTGTATCATGAATCACATGCATCACCAAAAGTCAAAGATACATTTTTATAAACTCGAACATCGAACAGATAGAATTACCTGTAGTTTCACAAGACCAGACCGTAATTCAGCTGCATACCCAAGCTTCTTGGCGAAAGCATCAGCCTGCATTGGATGATTCACATAAGTAGGGGTGGGAGAGAGAGAGAGAGAGAGAGAGAGAGAGATATTTTAAGTAGAAAATGGAAACAAGAACATCATCTCCATTGTAACACATGGAAGCATGAGGAAAGGAAAATAACCTGGAATTCGAATGATCGGCTCACGAGATTCAGACCAAAGCTCACAAGGTGCTGGATGGGGATTACAGTATGCTGCCAATAAAGCCAGGTAAAACAATGTCAAAGACTAAGTAAATTCTTAACATTACAGTAAAGAAATGTTAACATGTGGCCATTTACAATTCTTCTCAATAACATGCTTGGAAACATGTCAATCGATAATACTATCGTCTTTCTTGGGGCTTCCATGGACAGAAACTAGCTATACTACTTTTCAACTCAACGATGATTTTGAAAAATACCTGAAATATGATTAGTCCAATGAGGACTGGCTGTGTATCAAATCCAAAACTTCGAAACAGGTCACTTGAGTTCCTCACAAGAGTATACC
Source organism: Stylosanthes scabra (assembly GCA_036250425.1). Lineage (NCBI taxonomy): Eukaryota > Viridiplantae > Streptophyta > Magnoliopsida > Fabales > Fabaceae > Stylosanthes > Stylosanthes scabra. The sequence continues at coordinate 19,443 of JASCZI010272120.1, forward strand.
CTCCAAATTGCAATAGTGTAAGAACCTATACCAAGCAGAAGAGAATATGTTAGGCAAATGCTGCAATGCCCTTTCTTTCAAATAGTCACTCATCTTGACGATGAATAGCTCAAAGCAATGTGATAAGAGGGGACTAAAGTAACTATGTTCTATGAGATTCATAAAGGAGTGGCCCTTGCAACATTAAGTCTCCTTAATATTACATGCTTCATGGCTTCATTAAGTAAAAGTGTAAAACACAATTTTCTTTTTAATTATCACAAGTAATAAATATTAAATACATGCGCATTAAATTTCAGAAAAGAATGCTACTACACAGACCTGCACTGCAACAAACGAGTACACAGTGTGGTTAAGCTTCCAATGTCCCAGTTCATGGGCAATAACTGCTACAACTTCATCATCATTTTTGCACTGTAAAACAACATTTGGTAATGTGAACATCAACCATGACCAACCACTATACAAGTATACAATTATAGATATGATATCAATAATATATTCCCCAAATGTTTGGGGACATTCGTTAGTTTATATGGCTTTTCTCACTGAAATAAGAGTTGGCCTCCACAATTCATTCATGTTTGACCCCGTACACATAGGACAAGGAAATGCCACATTTTATTGTAATGCCCCACTTTTTTTTTTTAAATAAAAGAATTTCATTAAGATGGGTAAAAAGAAATACGAGCAGGGATAATGTCATGTCATGTTGTTCAAATTTTTAAATATGGTAGTTCTCAAAATAATAACAAATTAGTGCTAGATGCAAGCTTAAACTAGACTAACTTTTCCAAACCAAGTCAGGAGGTAGAACACAACAATATGCATAGAAGGATTCCAGATTTATTAAATAAGTGGCTTCTTGAAATAATGCAAGAAGGATTTTCAAAGAAATAACTACATAAAGCCTCACAGGTTACTCAGAAGAAAGTGTAACAATCAGAAACACGAAAATAATTTTCAAAACTCAGTAATCCCAAACCTGCTGAATCAATGTGTCATATAACACAATCCGCTTGTTCTTGAAGAATCCATACATATAGGCCTGCAATATATGTAATGATATATTAATCAGAGAAAATTTAACAACAGAAGCCCAACAAAAACAAGAAAAAAAATACTCCTCCTGTAACCTATGACACTGCTATTTAGCTGTGGTGATTCTATCGCCATCTAAATTAAATTGAAAGGGAAGCTAACTTGGGTAAAAATCTTGAAACTATCTAAGATTAGATATTATAAAGGAAAAAAAAAGGAAAAAGGAGAAGTAGTAGTTAATTTCAAAGAGTTCAATCCTTACATTGCTGTGGCTTGACCTAGTTGATCCATCAACAACAAACAACTTCTTTAATGGAAACTTGAGAGAGGCAGCGAGTTTCTCAATTTTCTCCCTGAGTGTACCATCGGGAAGCTGTCCCCAGCAAAACATGAAGGGAATGAAGATTAAAAAACAAATATTGCAGTCATAAATTGTTCTTAAAAAATTATTTAATATTTTGAAATACTAACTGGGGTGAATTTGTTGAAAAGTGGAGCTATCAGGACTGGATAAATTGTCATCATCACAAGAGAAAGAACAAGCATGAACCCCCATAGATAGATAGCGAGGTAAGGACTTCCTTTCTGCAAATATCATAGAAGATAGAATATAAGCACTCTAACATTACAATAGCAGCAATAACATATGCAGTTTAACAGTAAATATTTCAACAGAACTCAGGATCTTACCTGGACTATTACAATAATTGCAGCTACAATAGGTGGTCCAATTACAATGGCTATCAACATTCCTTTGATCATGTCCCTAAAGAATAACCATATTGTTTGCTACAATAGATGAAAAAGGTAACAACATGAACTGTTATGAAAGATGAAATGTATAAAGACTAATCAATATTATCATTTAGCTAAATAAGGCATTAAATAGAAAATTTTGAAAGAAAAATTAAGAACAACAAGAGGATCAAAGGAAGAGCATGAACCTTGTTAAACCCATGACGGGCCTCAATCACAAAAGTTGAGTACAGAGAGAAAGGCAAATCAGTTATCTGCAAAAACAAGTAGTGAAGCTTAGGACATTAATTTGTGACCACTCATAAAAAATTAACAGTCTCATCACTGAAACATTTAGGTTTTTCGCTATTTGGTTTTGGTTGCACAACATTAGTTAAAATACAACAATGTAACACAAGTAGATTTGCTTTTAATATTCAGTGGAAGTTTTCTATCACAAGTAACACTCGATGTACTGCTGCATCTCATCCACACAACTCGATTCTTATGGTTTACATCTCCCTTAATTTCCTATAATTTTGCACGATTTCTTGGAGAATTTCGTACATACCTGTGACCAGATCATGACACCAGCTAAAAATGCGAGGGTATGCAGTATTTCATTCTCCGCATTCAGACCTACTAATGTCACCAAATGTTCTGATTTCTGCAATCAAGAATAGGCATCAATTGGTCAAGACTTATGATATAGTTACCATGTTGGTTTCTTAAAAAAAAAACACTGAACTAAACTTTTACCTTCCAAAACCAGGGCAACACCCGAAAGTACAAGATTGTGGAGTCCATCACTATTGTTACAAACTCGTGAACAAAATGGAAGTGGCTGAAAAAAATAAACAAACCTCCATGTATAAGAACATTAACAAGACACGTAGAACTATAGAAGCAAAGTAGCAAACTTCAGTAAGACCTACAAATATCAAATGACATGATACACACACACACATATATATATGAAACAAAATAACAAACCTTTTATCAAGACTGTAGGCTCTGGATTTCAAAAATTTATCTTGGCTGATTACGCCTTCCAAAGTCTTTGGAAGAGTAGGAAGTTTGAGTGCTTTATGCTGTCGTATATCCAAGTAAGTTTCAAAGAAGTACATAAAGATCATAAACCCTGAAAGTGAATTAGATGAAAACCATAAATCAGGTATAAACCTATATATTTCCAGAGATTTAACATTGTAATATTACCACAGTCATACATGATAACAGGAATAGAGAGTCAATGCTACATTCAATTTATTTTCCAACACTGCACTATTTATCTCCCACACTGATATGAGCATATAGAATTATGACTATAAATCACAAGGCTTTGCATTCTTTGTATTCTTTATAACAATCATCCATAAAACCCAATACTTCTAACTCAAATTTTCCCAGAAATGCACGTAGCTCTAAGGTGCCATTAAAATTGAAGGATTCATAATCCTCAAAAGGTGAAAGATAAAAAGAAACAGTTATCACAATATCGGGAGAAATTCAAAAAATAAAGAATTAACAAAACCCTAAATTTTTACGATAAACCCTGAATTCAGAACCCAGAAAAGTTGGAGAAAAACCTGAGCTTCCCGCAACTCATTCGCAAGAAAACTCAACAAGAACGGAAAACTTTCTCATATCAAGAAATACAGGAAACATAATTATCAACACAGGTAGCAGCAGTTCAATGAAAAGAAATCCTAGCTTGTAAGGGAATGCAAAATTACGATAGTGCCATTGTAGAGAGAGAAGAAGAAGAGAAGGGAACAAGAAGAGAAGAAGAAGGTGCTTACCGACAACAGCTTCCATATAAGGGAGCGCCATGGCTGAAGTATCTGAAGAAGAAAAGGAGCAAAGAGAGAAGATCTTTTTTTCCTTTTCAATTGATACTGGTTTTGCAATGTGCTTATATATGTGCAGTGGATTTTGGGTTGAAGGTTTCGGGTTGGGTTGACCCGATTGTTTTTTCTTGGGTCAACACCACAATCTGTTGAGATGAGAATGAGATTTTTATTTTATTTTTTTCAGTTTTACTTAAGAGTTAAGACACAAATATATTGTAATGTGTGTATATTAAGGAGAAAAAAAGAAACATCATCCCACAAATCATATATGTTTGAAAAATCTAAATTTATGTTACTAAGTCAAGAGAAATATTTTTTCTTTGTTTTCTTGTCGAGAGAAATAATTTGATATCATAAAATAAGATAAAAAAAATGCATTTTTAATAGATTATCTGTATAAAAAACTTTTAAATTAGCCACTAAATCAAGTATTTGTATAAAATACGTTAAATTATAAAATACATGTTAAAAATAATATAATATAAATAATACATATATTAATATATTATATATATTATTGTTAATTTGGTGATTGAATTTCTATATGCACATAAAATATTTTTTTAAAAACTTTATATTTTCATTCACTCATATATTTTGTTCGAATATTAAAAAATCTTAAGTAGTTTTGGTAATTTACTCCTCAGTTAATATCTAAAATGATAGAAATTATTATCAACAATTTTATTTGCACATCAAAATCAACCACTAAATCAGTCACTAATCTATAATACGCATCAAAATACAAAAAACACACTAAAAATAAGTGATTTAGAAACTGATTTTGGTGTACACCTAGTATAACTCAATTATTATTTGAGATGAAAATTTGTCTTGAATGGTACCATGACTAACGAGGCTCTAAAAAGCTAGGGAGAAAGGCTCTAAGAAGCTGGGGAGAAAAAATGAGGAGAATCCAGACAACCCCAGCAAATGATGTTGGAATATTCTCTTATGCAATGACTGGTGGAAATTGCTCCTCATAGACATGGCAAATGCTACAATGACAATCAATACCAAAATTCCTAAATGCTAAAATGCTTAGATACATGGTTATCTCTGTGTTATAAGGAATTTAGTAACCTAGGACTTGGAATCATATTCATTCTGCAACATGTAATGTTCTTTTCTGGGAGAAAAGATGCACTAATGCTACTATCCATTTATCATAACCGGCAAATATGATAAATTTAAGCTACACTCTTCAATACAGATGCAAAAATGTAGATAATAGATACAGAGTAGCTGCTAATCTTTAAAGCATGTACATATAAAAAAATATACCAAATAAAACTAACCATCTGTAAATCATCTGTACCTTAAAATTCACCTAAATTTAGAACATAAATTACAAACAAGTAATAAGAATTTCTCATACCAACAAAAAATTTCTGGAAATTAATCAACTTCAGCAGAGATTCTAGACCAGCATAACACACAATCTTTTATATTATGTATATAAATATATAAATGCATGAAACAAGAAAGTAAAAGTTGCATGGCTTTATTGGTTTATATACACCACCATACACACAATCCTAACTCCCTATTTGTATATACTACATTGTAGCAGAAAAGAGAGCTTTCACAGCATAACACACAAAACCTGAAAACCACTCAACAGACTGTACATCATAGCCTCCAGAAGTTAACAGACTCTAAAATTGTCCAAGGCATTCCAAGGACAATGAACTTCCATAAGATATAAATACAAGCCTAACAAGGATTCTTCCTTACCTAAGGTCCTAACCATATGCCTAAATTACTCAAATCCAAAAGGGTATATATACGGTATTATATACACATGTCTGCATCTGCATCCTACATTTTTCTTCTTCTAGCAAAACCTTCTGTCCCTTTCCACCTTCTCACATGCCTGATTTTGTATGCATCAGAAGATGTTCTCTCTAGGGGAGAGAACCGCCAACACCCTAAGCAGTTAGAACAGCACTCTCAGATTTGAGGGAGTTGCTGCAAGGATTGACAAACTTTGCCTCCTCGGAGTTAGCTCCGTATGACGAAAGCAGCCTCTTCTGCAGTTTAAAAAGAGAATAGCTCAGTACACCATATCGCAGTCCGCCGAATGAAAGAAGAAAATGTGGAAAACGACAGGACAACACTCAGCCATAGCATGGACAAAGTAATGCACTAAACTTCAGAATAAATTCATCTTCTATCAAATGATTAAAGAATACAATAAAATATGACGTGCAATCACTATGATGGAGAAGTATTAAGTGCTATTCATTGGAAAGGGGAAACAAAACTTACATGATCCTCAAATTCAGGACTCATTAGATTCATGGAGAGGTTTCTCATCAATAATAGTACCTGCAAGAAAGGACCATGTCAATAACTTAGCAGAATGGCCATGAACTTAAACCATAAAAGTAGACTTCCCTTGTAACCGTAAACCTTCACACCCCACACAGAAAAAGGACTGATATGAGGCAAGGCAAGTGATGGACTAGAAAATAATTACCGTTTCCATATTTATTGGGTCCATCTGTTTCAGCCTGTGGAGATGATTAGTTGAATTTGGATCAAATACACTGCCAATGAAGCTGTAGACTTGTGCAAAATCAGGCATAACTGCATATAACAGATGAACTTGTCAACAAGACGATCTAGTATCATAAAAAACCATACAAAACAGAGGTAACAGATGCATAATGGATAACTGCAATGCATAATTCAAACACTACTGCTACAAAAACAAGAAGCAGGAGCCAAAACACCATTAATCCAAGTTTAAGTACCATTCCTACCTTTAATTGCCTTGGCTTGGTTTCTTTGTTCAAACCCGTTGTTACTTGGCCAAGTTGGAGGGGTGTTCTCATTACTGCTGCTATAGCAACAAGTGATAGGGGCAGGTTGTCCAGCTCCAGCCAATCCAATATCATCTGTCAAACAAAAATGTTCAGAAAAACCTCCTCATATTGGGAAATGTATACACTTTAATACTGAAATGTCAAAAAGTGGAACTGAGGCAAAATAAAAACCTTTAGTCGCTGGTTGCACATTGCTTGGTGGCATGGTGTTATAATTCCAAGATGATAAAGGCACACTGGTAACTGGAGTTCCTAGCACAGATGATGAATCTTGGCTATAAATGTATGCAGGTTCAATGAAAGCTGAGGAAGATTGCAATGGCCCGGTGACATGGGATGCAGTAGGAGCTGATAAAATGCAGAAGTAGAAACCAGAGTTAGTCAAATACTACTCAACAGAAAGAAGCAATAAACGCATGAGATGTAAATAAATGCTAACCACTCTTTGGAGCTTTTTGAGGGTATGGATGGGCAGCTTTTCTCTTTGGCCGAGGCGGAGGTACATGTTCACTTGTCCCATTCTTCTGGACTTTAAGGAAATATTTTTGTGCATGACTCCGTATCTGCGAAGAAAGAGGAAATGCGAAGTTGATTCAACATTAGTTCATGGAAGGATAAGGAGGGAATAGCAATAAAATCACATAACATAATCTAATAACTACAACATTTCCTTATGCTGACAGAAGAAACAAAATACAAGTGTGTATTCTCATTCCTGTAATCAAATAGGCTTTTGAAAAATGCACCACAATAAGAATAAACTTCAGTTCATCATGAAGCAATAGCAAAGTAAATAGATTTCTTTTTAAGGGAAAACATAAGAAACAAAGTGATTAGCTTCAATCATCTCATATAACTGCATAAATTTAACAAAATACCTAATTTGCAATTCAAAAATAAATAAATATGTTTAAATAATGAAAAAATAAAAAGCCCCATAATTCTCACTGTTTCAACAGAAACCAAACTTATCCAGTGTTCACTAGAAACTTTTTGTCTGCTCTTCAAAATTTTATTTTTTCTGTTTTTCAATAACAATAATAATTACCTGGATAACAGTTTTTGAGCCAACAAATGCTTCAATCTTCTTCCAATCGCGATCAAATCTGAAATCAATCAAAAGAAACATCGAAGGAATTAGCAAAAACAAACCATCACAGAAAATATCACGAAAATTATAACAGGTTTTTGGATACCATAATTCAATCTCAACAAGTGGATCCCAATCCCATGGCTTCGCCTGAAACTCAAATCACTAACTGATTTTCTGATTCTTGTGTGAAATGAAAGATTCCATGACATGTAAACCCTATTTCTTTCAATTCTTAATTTTAACTGAATCTCATTTAAATTATGAAGAACAGCAAAAAAAGTAATTTTATGCTCCATGTTTTAGAGCAGATTAGGTGCATTCCCAGCTCAGAGGTGTGAGATTGAAAGCACCATTGGTTTTGGTAGTGGTGTCTGATGTGGAGGAGCTCACTCAGATTAAAAGTATGCAGTGACAAAGGGGGGATTTCTAGGATGACAAGAAAGCGAATCAATTGTAGTGGGGAAGCATCTGGATTTCTTGTATTTGCAAAAACATTCCTTCTTTGCCAGAGAACAAAATATTCATATTTAACACAAGTACAAATAGTAACACAGTTTGTCTTGTTATTCCATGATGTGCCACAGACCACAAGCCACAGCTTCATGATAACAACAACACTTTCTTCTTTCTTTCTAGTGTGCTTGTGGCTGTTGATGACTTCGGTTGTGTTGTTTCGCATTTCAGGCCCAACACTTACATTATACTCTTTGCATTTGTTTGTTGGTTTTGGGGAGATGGAGTGAAAGGTTTTAACACTAGAGGCCCTACACTAACTCCATAAGCACACCTTTGCATCGCTATGCATTCACAATGGGTGCAGATCCTCTAAAATCTCACTACCAAACAGCTCCTACTCTTTAACCCTCAAAAATTAAATAGTCTATTTGGTATGCAGTGCTGGTACTATAATCAGTTTCACAAAATCAATCAACCACATCTTGCTCTTACATCAGTCAATGAGTTCATCGTCGTCACACGAGATATCAAACTCACTAATCAACATAAAAAAAACTCATATTTGGTTTAAATTTATCTCAGTTTCAGTTCAAAATATAATCTTATTATCTAAAGCTTACAACAAGGGGGAAAATTATCACTTTCCTGAAGTCGGATATACCAAGCATAATTTCACAAAATTCAATGAAAATTAAAAAAATTTGAAATTCCAAAAACTCATCACCAATCCACACAATCTTAATTATCCATAAAATTCAATCAAAACATATAACCAATCCTCACCATCCATCCTAATCCAATCAAAACCTACCTAATTCACAAACCAAACCAGATGCCCCCAAAACCATAAAAATTCAATTTTATATTCAATTAAAACCGAAAACATAAAGAATTTTCAACACTTACAATTGAAGAGCTTCTAGAAACTTGTCATGCTCCTGCTCTGTCCAGCTCTCCCTAGACTTAGTAATCGTGTAGGGTTTCCTGATCTTCTTATTCGGATCCTCCGCCGCGTTAACGGCGGACGACACAGCTGACGGTACGGCTGCCGGAGCATGCTGCGTCGGCGGAGGCGGCGGCGGCATCGGATTAACGCCGGGAAGTCCCATATTCGACGAAGAAGGATCGAAGAAGTAAAATCCTTGAGCTGGGTTCGGATTCACCGACACCATCAAGTATAACCCTTAGAATTTCAATCAGCACCGAGAAATCGAAGAACAACACCGATTGCGTTTCAATTCTTCCCTCTTTTTCTTCTTCTTTGGGGGTGTTAGTATGTGTCAGTGGGTTTCCAACAAACTCTGTTTCTGCTTTGTTTTCTGATTTTCGCTTTCGTTTTTGGATCGCAAATTTCAGCGTGTGCGTGTCGTAATCTTTCGTTTCTCTCGAATCGAAATGGGAGGCTGAGGTTTTATAGAAGAAAATGGCGATATGAAATGTCGTTAATGCCCCTCAGCACATGGCTTGCAATCTTGCATACGTATTATTATGAGTGGCCGTGGCGGTTTCTCTTTCTGCTACTAAAAATATTACAGTATTATTTATTATTTACAAGGTTTCAATAATAATAATAACTACCTTAAAATAAAAACGTAGAAAGTATGTATATATATGAAAGGAAAAATATTTTGGTAGTGGTGAAATTAATGTGAGGTGATAAAATTAGTTTTATAGGAAAAATATTTCTTCAGTTTCTTAAAACTGTGACATTATTTTAAAATAAAATTGAATGCTATATAAATATTATAAATTGGAAAAATATTTTAAATTTTAAAAATATAAAGAATAAATTGAATTGAGTAATTTGTGTTTTATTATTTTTATGAAAATTAATTTTTCTTATAATCATGCCAAAGGGCACATATAAAATGGAAGAAGATAATATACATTTGACTTGTTAAATTAATATGAAGTATGTTTTTGTAATTAAAGGTAGTATGATCCTAATTTATTTTGAATATTTATTAAAAAATGAGATTGATATTTTCTATCATGAGAAAAAAATTCCTTAATTATGTCATATTTCTTAAGATTAATCAGAATTTTAATTTAATTTATAGTATAATTATTAATTGGTTTTAAAATTTAATCATTAGCTAGTTTAAAAACTATAAGACTATAATAATGTAATAATTTGATGGCATACAGTGTATTTTTGTTTGTATTTTGTTTTAATGCATAATAATTAGAAACTAAAGAAAATTAAAATATATGTTCATGTTAGTTAGCCTCTCATACAATTCTATGAATTTAAACTTGTTTCCTACTAAATAAAAATATACATTGTATCAATGCCTAACATGCATCCTGATTAGGGCAAAAATATTGTCTTCATATCCCCTTTATCAGAAACTTGTTATATGTATGTTAGGCCTAAAACATGTTATTAGGAATAGATAGGTAAGTGAAACAATTTAATTTAATTACTCATTTAATATTTCTTGTAAAATGTTTTTATATTTAAGAAGCAATATAATAATAAGCTTATACTAATACTGAATAAAATAAATTATATATTAACTTTATTTAAGTGACATATATATATTAAGTACTAGTAACACAAAGTTTATTTGCTCCTAATTTAATACGACAAGTTGAAACTTAGAAACTAATACTGCTACCGTGGCCCAAAACATTGTATTAATAATGTAATTATACGAATGGAAACGTAGCTTCAAAGATCCTAAATTGACTAATATTTGAATGCAAAGTATATATATATAAATATCCAATATATAGTCTTTAACATAGTATCCAAATTTTAAAGTGATACTAATTAAAATTGTGGGGTAATTGAAACGTAAGGAGAAATGCAATGTGATGAAAAGTATTACTTTAGCTTTGAGAAGGTTTAACTTTAATTAGGCTCTATAAATTTTAGATTAAGAAACAACAACTTATTATGTGTCAGCAAGACAAAGAAGATAACATGCTCTCTTTTTCTCCCACACCCCCCACCCTAATTATCAAAAGGCATAGGTATGTTCAACAATATCTATATCTATTAATCTATATATTAAGACCAATAATAAATTGAGTATATATATATAAAAGATGACTTATACGATATATATATAAATAATAAAGATATAGATTTTATTAGAAAAATATGTGAATTTACTGTATATTATTTTAATTTTTTTAGATATAAGATGTAAAATTTGTATTATAAAAAAATTTTATATTTTTTATTATTATTATTGTGATTGTGGTTGTTGCTAGTAAAATTATTAAATAAACAAGATGCTAAGGAAAAATAAAATTAAAGAGTTCAAGATTAGAATTTCCAAGGGCGCAACGTGGAAGGTTTAGAATCTTTTGAAGGCTACAATTTACAAGACATGATTTGCAAACCCTATCTAAAACTATATAATTTTAAAATAGATAGATAGATCTTGTTAACATTTATTTTAAGTATATTTGTTAAAATAATTATTAGAAAACTTCTCATTAAAAATAGAAGCGATTAATATTTTTATCATATTGAACAAAAAATTTGAAAGGTTTTTTGTCTTTTATTTCCTTTAAGAAAAAAGAGTATTTTTTAGTATCCTAAGAGTAATTATTAACTCAATCTTTTAATATCAAATAAATATAAATATAGATATAGATATAGATGTAGGCATTATTGTCTCAAACATACAAATTGTAGTGTTAGGAAATGTCATGTGGGTGAGATACTAAGATGATTGTAGCAAAATATAATATTGAAACAAGATTCGGATCATGAGGGTGAAATTACCTTTATACCCCTTCATTTGTACTATTTATAAATAGTAGTTATCGAACAAAGCTTTACTAGCTTAGTACCCACTTTGAAGTGTTCTAGTTTTGTCTAGAAGAAGTACAAAATGATTTAACTAATCCTGTTGAAATAGATATTGTCAGAGACTTATACCTCCAATTTTATATTCTAAATTGATAATTGATATCATCAAAAAGTTACACTCGGTTCTATATTTCACCCCTTTAGTTATAGTTTTATTGGTTAGGTTTGTGTATTTTTATTTTTCTTTTATACATGTTTTAAGGAATTATTATTAATTTTATCATTTTCACTAAAATTAATAAAAGAAAAAAGGCCACTTAAGTTAACAATAGTTAATAAATAAGAGAGGGAAAATATGATACTAATTGATTCACTTGTATTTAATTAATTTTCATGCATTATCATTATTATTCATCTCTTGAAAATCATGAGACATGTAAATTGACAATTATAGCAAGCATATGAATATAGTTTGGTGGTACAAACTTTTCATGATAAAATAGTTTGTAATTTCATAGGATTTGACTTGCACCTTACTAACATGCATGTTTAGATCATTTGTTGACTTATTATACAAAATAATGGCTAAAAAAATTGTAAAATAAGAAATTAAAGTAAGGATTCATTAATTTTGTAACTTTATCATTTGTGAATTTTACTATTTTAATTCATGAATAATTAGACACTCATTTTTTTACTATATAAAAAAACTTATCATGAAAGGATGAAATTTCTTGGGTCTTTTTTATTTTTTATTTTTTGCCAACAAGAAAAGAAAAATGTTTTTTGTGACATACCAACAAGAATTTATTTGAGTTGACACTAGCAAATGGTGCATGGGGCCTAAAGAAAATGAGGTTTTATTGATTCGCACATGATATTATGGTCCATAAAGTCATATCAATCACAAGGTTACAACTTTGGGTGCCCCATAAAAATTAAGGCATATGCTTCATAATTACGCCTTCACTCTTTGCATTCAAGCAAAGTGAAGTGAGCGTGCATCTCTAAAGTTATCTTACTAGTTACTACTATCTATACTTTTGATCTTCTCTCAGACTAATCTCATTCTTAATTTATTTATGTAGTTAAACTCTTTCCACTTTCACACCAGTGTTCAATTGCTCTATTGATCTGATTCTAATAACTCATTATATTTCAAAATAACTTCTGAACAATTGTTTTTTTTTGGATATAATAATAATAATAATAATAATAATAATAATAATAATAATAGATATTTAATTACTAAAGAAGAAATAAAGAAAGTGATGACTGATGAGAAGTAAGTTGGGTTGGGTAAAAGATGGTCCAATGCTAAAAGGAAGTTAGCAAATAGCAGAACCATAATCATATTTCTGGATTTTTCCTTTAAAACGTCTATGGAACAAAGGTATTTGAAATTTCAAGAATTTTTTTTTCCCCAATCCCAACATCACTTTACTTCCTTCCTCGTGTCATCACATCACAATATATGCAAATAAAACTTGAAAACTTGATCATATAACCTTGTCCTATAGTGCAGTAGAAATGCAGACAACCTATATTACTGCCCTACTATATAAAATTAGAATAAAATCTATCAAAATGATTGAGACTTAGAGTTTGATAAGTAATTTTTTTCATATACAAACCATGGGAAGCTGGGAACAAACAATATAGATGCTTGTCAAAAATTGACCTCTAAAATTGCAAGGAAAAAAAATATCGACTAATAAACAAATAAAATCTCGGATACATGCTCAGTGTCAAAACTCAGTGACTCACATACACCACACTCTCAAACCTCTTTTTGTATTTCTTTCTTCTTCTTTTTTTCTTCTTTTTTTCATATCTATTGTGGTGGAGGATCTGATAGAATTTACAACAACAGTGTAAATTCACCAGATCATAGTGATACATCAACATATATCTGCAAGAAAAGGCTATAGAACAAAACCATTCACAAACTCCACTTATCTACAAAATTAACATTTTGCAGCATTCAAGTATATTTTGCTTTCTTGGGGGTTCTACTTTGACATATTCATCTAAAGGAAAGTCCCACTATCATGGATCGGAGCTACGACGCATTCTTCTTTTTTCTATTTTTTTTTTCTTTTTGTGTGCTTATCTTGAAACTAGAGTGATGGAATTTTTCGTTACCGGTCAAAAGAATCTTCTTCTAAAGTTCCTGGTTGTCGTTTGATACGAACGCATGAGGAGACCAACGCCAATTCCAATCCCTACACACATCCCAAGGCCGATTCCAACACCAACTCTAACACCGGCATTAAACCATGAAAGTTGTCCGTCCTCGCCAAGATACATTTCTTGAGAATAGAAACCATGGCCCATCATCTTACCATCAGGATCATAGTCTTCGGCATCTGGCCCTGTTATCTGCACAAATATCACCAATGTTATTGTTAATATCAAAAGTCCCAACTTGCTTGTCTAAAATCCATAACTGAAGATGTGGGAATTGAGCTCTAACCAAATACTAAAAATTAGTGGTGCATAAATCTTGACCAATAAAAAGCTAAAAAGCTTATTTTGATGATATGTGAGACAAACATAAACATCATGTCAGTCACTAAGTTACACTTATGGAAATGGTATCGGCTTCCAAGGCAATTGTTCGAGATGGTACCGAACTACCGATCGGTTTTCACAAAAAATGTTCATAAGTTTACGACACACTAGTAGAAAATAATAAAATTCTTTAACATGGCACTAAAAGCATATGAATCAACAAGTAAAGCATCTATTATTTGCATTCAATCAAACATATTGCTCAAAGTAGTGATCCCAGTTGATGCCAGGAACGGTCTTAGCTCTTTAGCAGAGACAGAAGCATGATTCCTAGTTCCCAAACTAACTAATAATGCTAGGTGCATCTTGCACCAGAATGGTCTGATTATGATATGATAATTTGACCATTTTTTATGGCAATAAAGCTTCCATATGCCATTTCAAAAAACCATCAAAATGTTCACTTGAACTATTCGTCTTATTTACAATGAAAAATAGAAATTTCTTTCAGAATCACTGAACTCGACATATGCAATAACAAATCCTTCAAATTTCACATGCAACTCAGATTTTACCCAGCAAGAATAAACCACAAGCATGACTCTATGCAAAGGAACAAAAAATCACTAAATAATCATACATTCACACTTGTGTTAACCCTAAACACTTTCAAGCAGTTAAAGAATCATCAGAGGGAGATTCAAATACTGGCAGAAGCATTGCTTATAAAATATAAAGAAACAAACATCAGACACTCCCAATTGCAAAGCAGACCAACCAAGTTAAATTGACAACCTACACAGAACATCACCTCAGATGCCAACACTTCAAATCACATCCAATTCAACAATCAACTACATGGATCAAACAACTTTAATATTGCACCATCATAAACCCTATCTTCAAACTATTAAAACCTACAAACTTTCATATGGTTTTTCCTCTAGAATTTACCACCCTATCCAATTAGCTCTCCTCAATCGCCTCTCCTATCCAATCCACCTAAGACGAGATTCTACTATCTCCAAACAAAAACATCAACATTCATCTCTAATGCATTCATTCCCAAATTCCTAATCCAATTTTCTATCATTTGTCAACTAACTATCCAATACATCATTCAGAATTGAAAAATCAATGAACAAAATTGACACACAAAAAGTACCTGCAATTTCCCATTTGGTACCAATGCATTGACACCCTTATGCCCCTTCTCATTCACCTCCTCATCTTCAGGTATAGCATCTAATGTGAAATGCCTTGGCACCCTCCTCCTAGGACTCATCTGAATCGTCTTGCTAAGAATCACCGGCATACCGGAGCAACACCCTGCAACATAAACCTCTATAGAAGGCGCCGACACCCCGAGTTTCGGCCTGAAAAACGCCGAAGAGCCCGACCCAACCGAACCGGCCGCCACATGGCAATCAATGCTCCAACCTGAACCCGAACTAGAACCCGCAGGAGGAACAACACTGCCCCATTGACTCTCCACACGCTCCAAAGACCCGCATAGGAACAACAACCCTTCTTTCTCGTAAACCTCGAACTCCACGCTCCCCGTGGCGCGCACGCTATCGGTGCTGACGTATGTCACCTCAGCTGAGTCCCTGTCGACGCGGTCACGCCGGAGGGTAAGCGGCGCAGCCGCAGTCGCCGCCGGAACGGGAGAACCGTTGATCTGAAGGGACACACCGATCTCGCGGTGTGGATGGCGGAGTACGAGGTGGTCGGGGACGGCGTCGACGAGGCACGGCGAGATTCGAACGTAGAAGAGCCTGATCTCGAGCCACGCCGAATGGTTGAGCGATGGAAACGGAATCGAATTCGCCGTTTTTGCAATTGCCTCGTCGTTTTGATCCATCTATATCGGGATCACGAAATTCCGTTTGTTGAACGTAGAATCGAAGAGCCTCTGGTGGGAATCGAAGCTTGGTGGCGGTAACCGTAACGATGATGAAGCGTAGCGGTGTGTTCAATTTAGGGATTTAATTCAATTTTTGGGTGCTATTATTTGGGGGAAATGAATCGGGAGCGAAGAAAAAGGGGATAGGTTTTAAGTTTTAACTTTTAATTAACTAAAAAAAAGAAAAAGGAAAATAAATTATGTTGAGAGAGAGAGAGAGGGGAAAATATTGATTATGTTGTTGATGAATTTAATTATGATTTGATTTGATTATGATGATGGTTTTCTTTTTTTATAGGAAGGAGGGTTTTAGAATCGGTTTTGTTTTGGTGTGTGAGAAGTGAGAAGATATTAATAGGAAGTAGGAACATAAGAAGTCAACTCAAAAGGAGAAAGGGAAGGGAGAGACGCGTGTTCTGTTGGGATGTGACTGGAAACAAAGCTTTACATTTTCTGTTGTTGTCTTTGTTTTGTGGCTCTCTTGTTCTCAACTTGAACGCTGATTTTTTTTTAAAAAAAATTATTATTGAATAATATGCTGATATTGGAAAATGTATTTTTTTTGGACAATTATTATTATTCTTATTATTATTTTTTGGTATGACTATTATTTTGTTTTATTTGATGTGGGAGCTATCTTTTTTTTTCATGTAAGGGGGAGCTATTTTTTTTTTGGTATATTTTAGGATGACTTCAATATGTGGGCTGAATCTGTTTTGGGCTTTGTTGGCCTAATGCTGCCCTTTCAATTTTTCTTTTTATATTTTTGCATCCCAATTAGATACTACTACAAGTCCAAAAAGAAAATTAGATACTACTATGAATCTATCATCTTAAATTGTACAATTCATTTGTCCAAAACAAGTTTTCCCAATTCATCAACCCAAAATAATTGCCAAATCATTAGCTTGGTCTATCATCGTCATTGTCGTTCTCATTATCATTGGATAAAGTATGCTTTTTGTATCACAAAAATAAAATATGTTTTTTTTACTCAATATTTTGCGAAAAATTTTAATAATACACAAAACTTTTAATTTGATTTAATTTTACACCTAACATTTTTATTAATTTTAACTATACCTTACTGTCAAATCTTTAACAATGAACATGTAATTGACAATATTTTTTCAAATTTATTATCAAAATACTATATATATTCATCATTATCATCATGAAATTATCATTCTTTTCTCTTCAAATCACTTTTTTTTCCAAACTCACTTCCTACTACCAATGTTTGCTACCATCATCTCTTCCTATCTTCCATGTTGATGCCGATGTTATCATCATGATCTCTACAAAAACTCATCAAATCTCCATATTTTGTAGGTATTGGTAATGGTGAATGGTATATAAAGAATGATAAAATTCGAAAAGAAATCTTAATCATATGTTGACTATAAAAAATTTGCCAGTAAAAATAAATTTGAAACGATTCAAAAATGTTATGATAAAATTGAATCAAATTAAACGTTAGGAATACTTTTAATTTTTTTTTGCAAATATTGAGAAATAAAAATACTTTACTAGTATTATTATTATTATCACCCCAAATCTCTATATTGTCTAAATATACATATAATACATTAATTTTTACTCATGTCTTCTCCATTGCTTTCTTTTAGTTACAAATTACAATAGAACTATAGAACTCGATATATTTAATACTCCTATTAAAATGAAAAGGAACAATAGTGTTATAGAACTGAAGCTATAATAACATTAAAGCTATAGAAGAGATAATAATAGAAAAGGAAGAGAGAGAATTATACAGAGAAAGAATATGAAATTCTTATTGATTTCTGGATATGAAAAACTTATGAAATCATAGCCCTATTTATAGTAAAAGATTTACTATTACATGAAAAGGAATAAACGGCTATGATTCATTTACTATGCAACATAGTAACTTGATTAGGAATGGACGGCCAAGATTTATTGGGTTACTATGCGGCATAGTGCCGCATAGTGATTGGTGGCCGCAGCCCCAATCATTCACAACACTCCCCCTTGGACTTCCATTACGGATATGCCTCATTAAAAACCTCGTCAAGAAAAACCCTGTGGGACAAAAACCTGACTGAGGGAAAAAGAGTACGATATCCTATATGATGAGCACTGCCTCGTTAAAAACCTTGTCTGGAAAAACCCTGTGGGATAAAAACCAGATCAAGGGAAAAAGAGTACAGTCTCCCCCTGTTGGTTACATCACTTAAGATCTCGCAATCGTCGCATTCCGATCTTGTATACCAACTTTTCAAATGTGGCTGTAGGGAGTGCCTTTGTAAATAAGTCCGCCAGATTATCACTTGAGCAGATCTGTTGAACATCAATCGACCCTTGAGTTTGAAGGTCATGAGTGAAGAAGAATTTGGGGGAAATATGCTTTGTTCTATCACCCTTGATGTATCCACCTTTAAGCTGAGCGATGCATGCTATATTGTCTTCATATAGTGTTGTCGGAGCTATCTTCACATCATACAACTCGCATAATGATTGAATATATCCAATCAAATTTCTCAGCCAAAAGCATTCACGACTTGCTTCATGTATTGCAAGAATTTCGGCATGATTTGAAGAAGCCGCAGCTATAGTCTGCTTCGTAGATCTCCAAGATATGGCCGTGTCACCAAATGTAAACAAATACCCTGTTTGAGATCTACCTTTATAGGGATCAGATAGATATCCCGCATCTGCATAACCCACCAGTTGTGGTTTGGATTCATATTTATAAAGTAATCCCATATCAACCGTTCCACGAAGATACCTAAAGATTTGTTTAATTCCAGTCCAATGTCTTCTGGTTGGAGAGGAACTATATCTTGCTAATAAATTTACTGCGAATGATATGTCAGGTCGCATATTGTTAGCAAGATACATCAATGCTCCAATAGCACTGAGATATGGTACTTCAGGACCAAGGACCTTTTCATTATCTTCTTTAG
>JASCZI010272120.1:50529-64045 GCA_036250425.1 Stylosanthes scabra
ATCATATAGAGATTTGTGTTAGCAAAATTGCTAACTTTTATTTCTCCATGCAAAATAAACCACCATGGGCCTTTTAATTTATACCCTGGTTGACTACTTAAAAATAAAAATTAAAGGGATCCATATGTCCAAACTAAGCTAATTTTAATTTAAGGATTTAATTGTTATATTGGTTGAAGTTGGATACTGTGCAACAGGGGTGGAGCGTGGTATTAGCCAGAAGAGGTCATTGCTATTCCTGAAATATTATAACTCCATTAAAAAGAAATAAGGAAAATTAGCACCCATGAAAAATAATTCTTTTTATCATTTCTTTTCTTTTTTTTCTGATTTTCTTAGAGTTTCTTTTTTTCTTATCTGGATTGCCTTTTCTTTTTATTTAGTATTATTTTATAACTCATGATTGTTATTTTTTTTTTTCTTATTTTTCTCTTAGCATGTATACTTTTTTTTATTTTGTGGCTGTAGTATGATGCAAAATTTTATTGAACTAGTAAGCTTTTTAATACACATTTACTTAATTATTAAAAATTACTTTTTTTTATATTTCATTATTTAAGTATTTATATTAAGTCTATACTTTATACGATAAGAAAAAAAGCTAATTATTATTGGTATTTAAATAATTAAAAAAATCAATTATTATATTATGATATTTAAAAATTTATGTATTATGTGAATTTTAATTTTGTGAATGAAATATTTAAAATTTTTAAATTAAACGAATTTTATTTAAATACCAAAAAAAAAAAAATTGGCCACCCCTGTTAAAAATCTATAGCTCCGTCCCTTGAAAACTTTTAAAATAGTAGTTAATTAACTAGTTAATTCCTGCTAGTATTATTTCAATATATGCTTAAATTTCCATATTAAAATTTTATATAATGGCCAAATATATAAAGTAAATCCTTAAATTTAGATAATTCAATTTTTTTTATATAATATGTATATATATATTTTTGTCTCTAGCTACTCAATTAATTTATATACATAAACTTTACATAAAAATAGTATTGATCACCCCCTTTTCAAATTGGGCTATGTTCACCCATACTAGTGGTTTACGATAAAATTTACCCTGAAAAAAAAAAAAAAAAAGATGAGAATATGATTTTAATCAATCAAGGTCACTGTTGTTGAGTCACCAAAAAATTCCAAGTCACTGTTGATGATATAAACCATTGACAATATGATTTTGTCGGTGAAGTGGGTGATTAATCTTGTTTTGCTCATCTTAATCATTTCAGTTCTCTTTACTACTACTTTATAAACAATGTCAAAAAGTAAACCATGCAAGTGGCTAATTAATCAATATTTTTGTGTGGCTGGGGAGATGTGGTATTAAGCAAAGTTCAAAATGATGATGGTAATAACAACTCAGAGAAAAGGAAAAAAAAATGAGAGGTACTATTTCTATATCTATGATTCTTCAACCTTGTTAGAGTTTTGAGTAATTAATTATAGAGTAAATATTTAATTCAATTTTAAAATCAGTTAATAAATCAGTTTAGAAGTTAAAGTTTAAAATTGATAACTTGATATTAGAGACCTATGTTTTAAATTTTTAAATAGTTGAGAATTAATTTGAGTTTCTGAATCATTAAAAATTATATCATTTAAACTAAAAATGGTTAGAGACCGAATTAAATATTTATTATTAATTACAATGTTTGACCATTATTCTAAAAAGAAAAAAAGTTATTCAATAATTTTAAGAATTTAACTAAAGTATAAAATAATTTTATATGTATATTCAGTCATTTAATACAATAAGAATAACTACTATATATAGATTATTGACGGTAAGAATTATCAATACTAAAAATTAATATATAATTGAATTAATGTGTACAATATTTAACATATAAGTAGATGTGTTATATATGTGTTATGTTTTTATAATAAGAGAAACAATAATAAACGCGAATAATGTGAACTTATAATATTTTAATATTATAAACTAAATTATATATATGATTTTATTAGTAATTTTTAACATTGTTTGATGATAGAACAAAATTAATATGATTTTAAGATATTATACATATAAATATGACGTTTTAAATATTAAAAGATATGTTTGGAATCGAAAATACGCTAAAAATTGAAGCTAAAGTAATACTTTACTTTATTTATTAAATCACTTATCTATATAAAATAAATGTTTATATATATATAGTATTTTTGGTTGTTTTATTATTTTATTTATAGGTCTAAATTGAATTATATGTTTTATGTGTGGACCACCGTGGAAAGCAAAAGTATTCGGAAAATTTTTTGGAGAGAAATCAAGTAAGAGAATATAAGATGAGAAGTCACCACATCTAACTCAAAATCTTAAAGTATCAAGTAAATGAGAGTCTTATCTTATAAACTCCTATTTTTTTTTTCTTATTTACTATATTCTATGGGGATGTGTCATTAGTTCATTATTTTAATATTTTCAATTAGTGGATTTCTAAAGGCAAGCATGTAATAACCATGTAAATATTAATGTTGAAATCAAAGTTGCAATGTTGTCTTTTTTTTTTTTCCTTCTTGACATGAATATTGTCATTGTTAAATATACGTGCAAGATAGAAATGCAACTAAGTGCTTAGTATAACAAACACACGTCAAGAACAAGCATAGACACGTAGGAAGTAAGATTCTTCTTTATCCTTAACAATGCTGTGTAGCATCCTAACACTTTAGATTATTTCACAATAATTTCCACCCACCATGCATGGATATATATGATGATGTCAATATATATTGAATTTGAATTTCGAAGTTAATTAAACTCCATAGTATAAGAATGAGAATTTTTTACAGGTGTATGCCCTATTGTAGAATAATGGTTCTTTCTTCTTTTATATGAATTGATTATTATCACGGAATAATTTTAAAAATATGTATATAATAAAAAAATATAATTATTTAGAGAAAAAAAAGGAAATGATAAATAATAAATATGTGTGTTCCATGATGTAGTTATTTGGGCCTTTTCTTGGGCCTTTTTGGGCCATACAACATCATAATTGTTTCGAAACTATATAGAATCTGATTAAAAAAAAAAATAAAGACCTTGTAGAAAAACTTACCTATAAAAAAGTCACCTTGTGTTCAACAAAAAAAAAAATGTAACATTGATGTAACATTGATCAATAACTTGGAAGACTGGGAGAAGTAGCAAAAAGATTACTATCTTGCTAAGAAGAACTTAGTGATAGAGATTAGAGAATGATTGTGTTTTAGGATTTACCTACTCCTCTTGAGTTAGTTACTATTTTTTATGGATTATAAAAGAGGGGCTATCTTATTCGATTTAATTTGCATTGTATGTAGGTTTTTTTTTTGGACTTTTGCCTCGTTTCAATAGGAAAAAAACTTGGTATGGGAATATAATACCAAAAACAAAAACTTGGTATGAGAATAAAAATAAACAAAAGAAAATAAATTATAGATGAAGTTAGTATTAAAAATAAAATTAATATATGTTTTATCTATCTAGTAATTTAAACTTTTTAGAAGAAATTATTTCATGATAGTTAATGAGTAAAATTGCATGAAAACTCATTCTAAGTAGTGTTTTCATAATAATCAATTGATTATGATGAGTTCATCATTGGTTTTCCATAATATCTTCCGATCTGTCAAGTTAATAATTAATTCATTGCGAATCTAAGCTTTATCATTGAAGATTTCCAATCCATAATCAACGTTTATTTTCATACATACCATCATGTTATTTTCTATTTCTCACTTTTTCCTTTTCTATTTTTGCTATACCTTATGCAAAATTTGTGCCATTGCTGACTTTGATTATTAGTACCTAACAAATTTGTTATTATCTAATTAATCATTTGGTTATTAGATTATCAAGAAGAAATTATTGGAAGTTCTAATCCAATTTTTCTTAATTATTTTTTTTATCTTTTAAGAAAAAAGAAAGTTTTAAATTTTTTATTATTGATATTTTCAAAAAATAATATATATATATATATATATATATATATATATATATATAATTTTCTCATTTAAATATTAGGAGAATATAATTAGCATAATAAATTAAGACTCTTAATCAAACAGAATGTATATTATATTGGGCTCCAATCAACAATTATCTATCTTGAATTAAGTCCGATAAAAATTAATGAGTTAATTATCACAATTATTGTACTAATAATCAGAATTTTATTGTCAAAGTGGTCTTAATTATCTAACTTGATTAGCTAGGATTATTACTTTTTACCGAATAAATTCAAACACATATTTTTAATAAAAAATAAACAAAAATAAGAAGTGAGTCCAAATAAATGAGACTTATTACATCAAATCAATACAAAAACAAATTAAAGATGTCCCAAACGGAAAGAAAAGCTCCCAAAATATAGATGTCATGCTCCAAGCAGATTGGAACAATTGGCTTCACATTTTGTTTGTCACTTAGCACCAATTTTATATATCTTTATTATGAAGGAATAATATAACAGAAGTTTTTAAAATTTTAATACATTTAAACGCTTATGATTAATTTGAATATATGGGTGAAATAATCATGATTTATAGTTTTATGGGATGGCAAATAATTTTTTTTTTTTACAATACAGTACGTGTGTATTTCACTATAAACAATGAGTGTTTTAATTGTAATGCTATTAAGTTATATACAAAAAAATTTAATTAAAAAAGCCTTTTATAAAATTTTAATGCGTCCAAAAAATTTTTAAATAAAAAAGTATTAGACAAATAAAAAAAGTATATTTTCTTAAAAGTTGTAATTCTCATTGAAAAAAAATTACTTAAAAATATGTTTTAATATAATAAATAAATAAAAAGTACTTTTATATTATTGTATCTAAAGATAATTGATTTATAAAACATTAATTTTTTTTTTTAAAAAAACTCATCCAACAAACTCTTTTTTAGAATGATTGTGGATTTGACTTTACATTAAGAATATTATATTTAGACCTATTTTGTATCTAACTATATTAGTTTTTTAATTATAAAAAATTCAAGAATTTTTTTTTTTTTTTTAAAACCAAAGGAATAATATTCTTCGAGAAAACCCTATATGTGAAATATCATCATGTATGTGTTAAGGGTCGGTTTGATTGACATAAGAGAATTGAATTTGGATATATATGTAACCCAATGGAAACACAAAAGAATGTGTCCATGTGGGATGTGGGTCACTACTATGTTCCCCTTAACTTTGTGGAATAATTAAGACTTGTACATATGATGATGAAATGTAGTGATGATAGCTATAGAACTTGCAATTCACATGCTACCAAATAAACATAGAAAACAAAAGAGATATTGATTACATATATTGTAACACACTACACTATAATTGGAATGCCTTGATAACCCCGGAAATTTCATTTCAACAATTAACAATAATATCACATGGCTCATGCAATCACTTGCTACTAAAAGACACCAAAAAAAAAAAAATAAAAAATCACTTGCTACTAAAAATGGAAATCTATCTTGAATTGCCGAACAACAAACAGTGTTTGTATAGTCTAATAATAGAGTTATTCAATTAAAGGTTTAGGTATATAGATATACTTGAAGTTCTTAAGAGGAAGGCTTTATTAGCTTTGATTTGGTTTTGATATATATAAGTCTCTCTTCTTTCTTTTTTAAGTATTTGGTTAGTCATTTAAAATCTAAAGAGATATATAAAGGACATATGGATAATATCTAGCTATAACCAAGATAATGAAATGTCATTAAAACTTTATATATATATTTCATAATTATTTGTTATATATATCCTATGAGATTTGATAGCTTTCTGTTTACAATTCTTCTTATAGAAATTGATTTGATTTGGTTTTAAGTTTAATTACAAAGAAAATGAAATTATATCTTATATTTATATAATCATCATTATATACAAGCAAAAGATTTAAACAGAATGAAATAATAATTTTAATTAAGAAAAATTTGATAGTCATAACTTTTTTATTTTTGTTTTTGTTTCTATTTATAAATTTTTATTGAATTAACTACATAATATTAAATATTATATATAAATATATAATTACAAAAGTAATTTACATGAATTTATAAATGTTAATCTAAATACAATAACTTTTGTTTATGATTATTTATTATTACTGGAATAATTATTATTCGAAATTAAACACTATTACCGTACCTTGATTCCAAAGTAATAGTTCTTAATTAAATATGTTACTACTATATAGATATGCAATTACAATTTTCATATGAATTATAAATTCTATTTCTTTGATTTTACTTTCCTAAAATTTACAAAGTTTTGTTTTGTTAGTTAGTCGTTTTGTTAGAGATATATATAGTTGAAGGTCTAGAGAAGTGGTTTAATAAACTTTTATAAAAAGTACATAATTTTAGAGTTTTTATGATTTAAAAGACCAAAATTCAATAGTTGTTAATCCGAAAAGAAAGAACTTCATTCAACATATAATAAAGAAAGAATAAAAACATATATATACAAATATTTAATCTAAAATTTTCTGAATAGCAACACTTTAAAAATGTGACATATGAGAAATAATAATAGTTTAAAAAAATTAGCAACACTTTTAAATTAGATAATACGTTTATAATATACTAAAATCTAATCGTACAATTAATTAATAAAAAAAATATTTTCACATGAAAATAATTGTTAAATCTTGGTGAGAATACTCACCTCTCTCTATTATTAGTACAACTTACTCACTCATAAGAAAAAAAAACAAATTAGAACAACTTGCTCGGCAATCATGCACCCAAACCTTATGATGAACAAGTAAAATGGATTGATGGATTGATGATATATACTAATTAGCAAGTGATGAGTTCCATAGCCGTACCATAATCTACAAAAGAAAAAAAAAAGTAGGGTTTTATTAGTGTTAGAGAGAATATACCACTGTATGGAATAATGAATAGATGGCTTTGTCGATGATGGGGAAGGTAGTGCGTGGCTAGGATTGAACCTGTACGGAATAAAAAAGATTCTCCAAAAAAATCCACGTAATTTTTAGGAATTATGAACCGGCCTCAATATTTAATTGTAGCTGAATCGGGTTAAACTGTGATTCAAATTTAGGTATGTGGGCTGTATTGGGCCTAGAGAAGAACACAAGCTTTTCCCAACAGTTACATTTTATTTGGAAGTTGTCTATTTTAAAGTGGGTTGTGTCTCGAAAGTGAAAAAAAAAAATTGGGTTGTGTCCAGTCCAACCTTCTTAATGAATGTGAAAATTGTGCTATAGTAGATGATGAGAAAGAAAAATGAAGAGAATTTTTTTTATGTTGTTTTTTCTATCCACGAGAATCTCTTTTTTTCTTTTTCCTTTGGTATTGGGCTACACCCAATCACTCTACCCAAATCCAATGATCCCCTCCCCAAGTACCCAGATCCCATCTTCTTCCTAAATGATGTTGTTGTCATATGTGAGAGCATATGCACCGTGTTCTTCCATAACCGCCACCCCTGAAGCTAGGATTCAAGCTATAAAGATTAGATGATTGAAGCTTATTGTGATGGTTGATCTGAATATCGAACAAGCTGTGAAGATATCGGAAACCCACGATACCCGCACCCTACTCCTCTGCCATGAATGCTAACTCCCCAAACATATTACTTATTCCACCGCTTTTCCCACCGTCAAAACTCTCATCGGAGTTCCGACAAAAACTCGTGCCTTTAAATTGCTCGTCTCCACAACTCCCCTCAACTCCCCTCACAGGTGGTGCCTTCGTCGCAACTCTTCTCACTCGTCCCCAACCACATTTCAACCTCGTCACTTTTGCTGACTGTTTATTTATTCATTAATTTAGACCAATATTTTTTATTTAATTATTATTAACCTTTACATAATTAAATGTCTTCAAAATATGGTTAACTTCCACAAATTTAGTTTATCACACACTACTCATCATATTTACTCTTTTCCTAACAATATAAATATTCCTAGACCGGCCCCTTCTATTTTGTTATTATAATATACTTCTTGGTCCATCATACTCCAAAATATTCTTTCCCATCATAGAACTAGCCTGAATAGATATGCACATCAATCATCATCATGACATCATACTATAAATGGCTTAATATCATATAAATTTCACAAGCTAAGGACAAAAAAGAATGTCATGGAATTTTCTATAGATTGGGTATAGTCATTATTATACAAGAATATTTATGAAGCTACTTGGCAAGCCATGAACCTAATGTTATGATTGTTGTGTTCTTTGTCATGTTCCATGGAAATTGAAATATTCATGCCACGCATACACATGCACATGCATGATGTCATGTAAAGTTGGCAAATTTCTATCATCTCTAAACAAATCTTCGTATTCTATAACTAACACAGTAGGCATTAGATATAAATTTGGATATCTTCTTAGATGATAAACTTTTACCAGATTTTGACATTTTCCTTTTTGGTTTGGCAAGAGTGTCTCATTAGAGTTAAAGGAAATAACCGCATGGATTGTTGGATATTCATAAAATTAAACTCAAAAGAAAACAAACTTTCATATCTGAGTATATATATGTTTTTTTTTTTTCCGATCATTAAACACTCGTTAAAAGATCCAAAAAAAAGGTAAAAGGTTTAAACTTGAACAACATCTTAAGAGCTGAGCATATATATATATATGTTAAACAATCCAATCCTTCTAAAGTGTAGATATATAATAATAATAATAATAAATTAAGGATCAATAATTTTAATTTATATTAACAAATATTTTTAACTAATAGCCTATAACATCATATTTTTAGCTATTAAGATTTTTAAATATTATTGATCACTAATTGTTAATTAAAAATAATAAATTGGGTTGGCCATTTAGCATTATTTTCTGAATAAAAGAATAACTTATAATAAATTTTATAAGGGCATGACTTTATCTTTATGTTTTTTGTCAATAATGATTTGTAATATAATGATATAATATATCTTTTAAAAGAATAAATAAATGCTGACGCTAAAATTATAGTCGACGTGATGTATTTTTATTTGTCCACATTTTTATTAATACGTATAAATTTATTATCATCTTACTAAAACAAAAACCTATTTGAATTATTAAAAAATAAAAATGGCTATAAACATAGGATATATAAATAATAATGAGAATTGCATTTATAAAATCATGTGTCATACACTTCATGAATTAATTGTACATATATATAATTTCAGTCACCCTATACTACAAACCACAGTTAGCTGTTTGTATACATAGGATAGCTTAGCTAATTCTCCTCTCAACTAACAATATCTTATAGTTATAATACCCTCTAGAGCATTTTAATGCTCAAAATTAATTTTAAAAATTAAATCACTAGATAGAGAAAAAAAAAAACAAAATCATATGATACCTAATTTTTAAAGCACAAACTTTAATTATTTCAAACCAACAACATTATTTTCTTTTCCTTGATCAAATAATAATTAAATAGCTAGACAAGACTCTACTACTTCATTGGTTAAGCTGAAATTGATGAACCTCATTCATGATGATGATGAATTGATATGGTTATGTTGCTTGAACAAGAGGTGATGATGAAGCAGGAATTGGTGAATGTGGAGACAAAATGTGAGGTGACATAACATTCTCATGATGATCCAAAATTCTTGATGAAGAGAAACTTAACCTAAGATTCTGTTGCCAACGTTTTTTGACTTCAACAACACTTTTCTTTCCCCTACTACTATTATTTGTTGTTGTCTCCTTTTTGTTTCCAATAACAAATGCTCTTATTCTATTGAGTGCAACTTCAACCGTCTCATCATCCATGTTTGCAAAACAAACCCTAAACCAACCTGGTTCCAAGCAATTGAAGGATGAACCCGGAGAAACATTAAGCTTCACTTCATTGATGATCACCCGCCATAGCGCCATTTCAGCATCAAAGGTTTGTTCTTTCAACAATGTGCTCAAATTCATCCAATAGAATAATCCGGCATTGCTCGGAAACCTTTTGATGTTAATCTCTTCAAGCCCCTTTGCGAAGTGTTCGTGCCGTTTTGCCAATCTGAGAGAATTTTTCTTGAGAAAATTATCCACAAATTCGTCGTCAGAAAGCATTGCGGCCAGCATGTGTTGAGTTTGGGAAGAGATTAATCCGAAACTCGACATTTTGCGGCCACAATTCACGACTGTATCGTTGTATGAATAAACTATGCCAACTCTAAAACCGGGGAACCCCATGTCCTTGGAAAGGCTATAAACTATGTGGATGAGTTCTTTTTTCAACGACGAATCATCCATTTCTTGAACGATTTCGGCAACACTTACAAAGCGTGGCGAATCAAAAACCGTGGCTGCATAGATTTCGTCACACACCAAATGTATGTTCTTATCATTTGTGAAACTCACTAAGCTCTTCAATGTGTCATGGTCTAAGGATGTTCCCAAAGGGTTTGAAGGGTTTGTTATGATCAAACCCTTCACATTGATGTTATCATCTTTGGCTTTCTTGTAAGATGATTCAAGAGCTTCCCTTGTGATCTTGAAGTTGTTGGAGCTATCACAATGAACCGGAATTAGTTGTAACCCGGTTCGCCAACACAGATCTCGCGGATAACTGCAATTAAAAAATAATAACATTAATTTAGTAAATATTAATGCTATATGTAGATATATAACAAAAGAATAATTCTCACATTCATTACTAATTAAATCACAAGATTTTATAAAATATATGTATTTAGAAAACAAATAAATCAAAATATGAGTAATACTATTAGTTATAAATTATCTCTTTAAAAAATTCATTAAACTTTTCATTATTTTATTCATCAAATTACTTAACATTGTGTGATGAAACATTGATGATAGGATATAGTATAAATTAATTAATTTTGCTAGTTATTATTCGTGTCATCATTTCATCATGATATCATTATGTCTAATTACCCAACAAATGTGTTACTAAACATTGCGTGATGAAACATTGATGATAGGATTATGATATAGTATAAATTAATTTTGCTAGTTATTCTTCGTGTCATCATGATATCATTATGCCTACTTACCCAACAAATTTAGTCCAATAATTAATCTCTAAACAATGTTTTAGTCAACGTTTTATGCAAAAGTTGGGCCCCATTAAAAGATTTGGAGGAGGAAGGAGAGGTAATTGAACTTTCTGCATATAGTTATATATAAAATTAGAATAATATTAATTGGGAAAACAATACCAAAAATGTAACTTCACAAGCTAAGACATTAAACAAGAAAAAAATTCTGTGGAATATTATTGTAATTTCACAATCAGTGTGGAAGAAAAAACTTATCAATAAAATAATTAAATAATAGTTATGATATCTCAAAATAAATGAATTTTTTTTCCACAATATACAGCTGTGAGTGTAAAATTGTTTGGTTATGTGATTACGTTTTGTTGAAATATAAGGTGACCGTACAATGACGTTTTCATACGGTTTCATTATTCTTCAAAGTATGAAAGAAATAAAGACAGAATAATTAATAATTAGTATATAACATGGTTAAGGAGCTAGAATCTGAATTAAATTCTTAAAATTTTTTGATATTATGATTTTTAATGAGTTAGTCGATTTTACAAAATTTATACTATGTCTGATGATTTTACGATTTAAATCTTAACATGATTTTATGTTTTTACTTTTTAATTTATTTTTCAATTTTACATAAAATTTTGATTTTTTCTTTTGAGTAATGAAGTGTCTAGCTAATTAATCTGGATTAACACATAATGTTGACTAACTAAACATGCCCGTTGACTAATAACACTTGTAGTACCATAATCTTTAATATAATATTATTATCACTACTACTAATTGGGTGGTAGGTAGGTCTAATGAAATTTTAGGGTTGACACCTCATCACCTAGTTAGGAAAAAATTGACTACATGAATCAAAACTTATGTAGTTTAATTTATTGTTACCAAGAACAACAACAACATTATTAGAACTCCTAATTAATAAATCAAGAAACCAAAAAATAAAATAAAATTAAGAAGAAGAAGAATGGAAGTTTAAATAATGAGCCAATTATTTTAGTGATTTTATAGTTGGAGATGCATGATTTTGATTGATACAAACGGAAGCTTCATTTTTTATCCAATTTGGTGTTTGCAAGTTTTTAATAACACGTCGCATAGATTTTCATCACTTAAATTTCAAACGTGGCACCTTAGAATAACATATAACAATAATATTAATATAATAGTAATGATCATCGTAATCTAATTAATAATCTTCTACAGTATTCTAATGGAATCAAAGCCATATACTCTTAGCTAGGAACTTTATATTTTGGTAACGTATTCAAGATTACTTTTCGTACCGGTCTATATGCTGGATTTATTTTCGTAAACAAATTCAAATGCATTTCTTTGATTTAATTTCTTTTATTTTTTAGCATGATTCTTAACCATAGAACTTTACCAGCAATGGCAAACTATGTGTGACTCAATAGTTAACACGTTTAGAAAACATTACTGCTTTTATATGAAATTAATTAAAGCCTTGAGAGTATATATATATATATATATATATATATATATATATGTATATATATATATATATACGGTTGAAATTAATTTTAATAAAAAAAACTCTAAAAAATTAAGTCATATATATTTCTACGTATACAAATTTAGGGTACATTTGATTTATATTTTTATTTTGTGTTTTTTATTTCGAATGATTACGGTTTTCAGAATTAGTGAAAGAAAAATTTAAAAAAAAAATTAATAAAATCATATTTTCTATTCACTCCTCTTATTTTCTTTTTATCTACGAAATTAAACAAAACAGAAAATACTAAAATATAATTAAATATAAATAAACCCTTAACCAAGCATACTCATTTTTTTTTCATCAAATTTTACTTAAACTCTAGATTTATCATTCTCCCTAATAAAAACCTAGAATAATATAGTTATAAAACTTTATACCTAGGTGCTTCTCCCCTTCTCCACTTTTAACATTTGAAGTAGTAGTGTGTGTAAGAGAGAGAAATTAAAGAGAAAAACACACACAGTAACATTCATTGAATGAAAACAAACATAGGATATATAATGATTTATAAAAATAAGAATGTATGTAAAAGAATTCAAGAAAGAGGGTACATACGCTGCATAATAAGGAGTAGGAACAAGAAAAGCATCTCCAGGATCAGCTAAACAGAACATGATTAGTTCATTTGCACCTGTTGCTCCTCCACTCATCAATATACGCTTTGGATCAAACTTGACCCTACCACCTCTCACTTTTGACATGAACTTTGCCACACCCTACAACAACATACAATTCAATTCAATTCATAATTTTTTTTACATCGTTCAAAAGTTTCGACCAAAACGGGAGAAATGTTTTCGATCAACTACTAAACCTTTTTGATATTGACATCAAGGATTTGAAGTTGATCAGATTACAAAATATCAAAATTAATTAATTAATTAATTTTATTAATATTAATTAATTAAGTTATATATATATATATATATATATATATATATATATATATATATATATA
>JASCZI010272121.1:22491-32909 GCA_036250425.1 Stylosanthes scabra
GGTTCTTAACATGGAAATTACTATAAACCAATCTAACCTTAAATTAGAACTTCAGGGCATTTAACTTAGCCGTTTTCCATGAACCAAACATTTACTAACTTAGAATTTCGAAGGTAACCTAAGCCGGAAACTCGGTTCGGTTCGGTTCGGCCGTGACTTACTAAAAGTAATCCGGCTGAACCATACCATTAATCTTTAGTTCCAAATTAATTTTAAAATTTAGTTCATGTAGTTAAACCGAAGGTTCAGTTTAACCGTCAGTAAAATAGTTTAGAAAACCGTTATCGGTTCTCGGCCGGTTCGCCTTCAAAATTCTATACCGAATTCTAACTAAACTTAGAAAATTGTCATCTTAGTTCACTAGGTTTCTAAATCAGGTCTAAAGGGTTTAGCTCACTATATTATTCTCGATTCTAACTAATTTCCGGTCTAACAACTAATTATTGATTTTGGTCTCACTAACTTAGCTAAATTTAACTAAGTTAACTTTTCGGGTATTTGCACTTTGACTCCAACATTTTCTAATAATTAACCCTAGGCCCAACACTTTAATATATTAAGACGTTACCCTAAACTAATGGTTAATTATATTTTAGACCCAAGCCATAAACTTATAAGAATTATACATTGGCCCCAAATCCTAAATTTAGAACCCTAACCCTAAACTAAGTGGCCAATTCGGACATCACCACCAAAAATCATCCAAATCATAAATTCATTCAATAAAACATGTAATTAGACAAATATAGACATAATTAAGACATTCAAGTCATCAATTTCAGAATATACATTAATAATAAAAAGGTACCAAATCAAGAACATAAGCTCACAAAATCCTAAATCCTAACCCTTACCTCAAATTGATGTTCCCAAGCTTCCTAATCCACAAAACCACTTCACAAACACCTAATTAACATCAAAAGCATGAAGATTTCGTGCATCATAAGGGGCTGGACAGATTTGAATCTCATGAAACAAGGTGAAGCTCCACTTTGAATTTGAGGCCAAGAACTTGGATTATGAACTTTGGAAGTGTGTATAACTTGAATCCTAAACCAAAAATTCAAGGAATCAAGCCATGAACCATGGCAATAATTTTGTGGCTGTCATGAGAAGAGAGAATGAGATTTATTTGACAAACCTTGAAAAGATTTACATGGTTGCAAAGAGGGTGATGAGAGGAACAACTTTGCTAAAGAAAGTTTTTTGATCCGGACTTCCGAAAATCCAAGAACGGAGCTCCAAAGCTTATGTTTTCATGGAGTTCTTTGGAGTTTGGAAGAAGAATGATGAATAGTGAGGGAGGAGAGAGAGAAGCTCGAAATTTATGAGGGAGAGAGAGAAAAGTGGTTACTTGGTGGCCAAGTTACTTAAAACGGTGCACGGGAAGTAAAGTTATCTCAAACCGGGTATTATTTGATCACTTGTTTTTACTTTTCTTGCTCAAATAGCTTAGAATCAATGTAAATAACATTGAGACTAGTGGATTCCTGGCCCAAGATTCCCTAGGAAGCTGGCTCGGCTCCGCAGAGCGGCCCGAGATTCGAAACGGAGCGAATCCCTAACTCAGGTGACTTTCCGTCATCCGTTTCTAACAGAGTTTTACTTTCTCTATAAGGCTACCATTCTGTCATCAAACGTGTTAGTACATGAGCCGACTTCAAGGTTCGGGCCGGCCTTGAGGTTGCCAAGGCGAAGTTGAGCTGAATCGGCTGCTTTCGAGGTTTCGCGACTTAACCTCGGTTCAACTCCGGTTCACTTGGGTGATCCAGTTCAATGGGTTAACCAACCCATGGTTCACTAGGTCAACCGGTCAACTGGTCTTGACCAGTCAATGCCAGTCAGCCACCGGTCAACTCCGGTCAACCACCGGTCAATGCCGGTCAAAGCCGGTCAACGGCGGTCAACTTTTTTTTTTTTTTTTTAGCTCCGGTTCTTCACAGGAAGTCAAACGGCTATATACGGATTTCGCGAATTCGGACCACAGAAAATTCTGCGGGCCAATCTACAACCAATTATGAAGAAAATACTAAATAAATAGAAATGCACTGTTAATAACAATAAAACTACTATTAGTAACGAGTGGGGTGTTATAGGAGCCCATGAAGCTAAAGGATAAAATCCTAACTCTAGCCCCTTCTCCTTTTACCTCACTGCCATTGCTACGACCATGCTGTCGGACCACCGCCGCCGCCTCCTCCTTTTCTTTTTACAGGGCCATCCACGTGGTTCTTCAACTTGCATTCCAAAGTATAGGGATAGTGTATGGCGACAATGAAACATCACTCTTTATGTGTATTCAAGCACATTAACTGATGGAATCAAGATCAACGATGACATCTTGGATGTTCTTTCCTTAATCTTTTATACAGATTCTGTTCTTCTTCTTCCTTCCGTTCTCCTCCTCTCCTCCTTTTCTTATTGCTTCTTTCTTCTTCTTCTCCCTCTTCTTTGTAGTGTTGTTGTTGTTATGGTGTTGTGGTTGTGATGGTGGTGATGGTGAGATGGTTGTTGTTGTTGTTGTGAAGTGGTGGTGGTGGTGCTGCTGGTTTCGGATGATAACTTTGGTAAGTTTCGAATGATAATTTTGATCATAAAAACTTATTGGCTCCCTAAAAGCTCTCTAATATTAGTTCCATAGCATTACTAAAAAATAAAATAAATTTTTTCAAATGATAGGTCTTAACAATTTATTAAATGAAATATTGTTTTTTTCATATTCATCATAGTATATATCTTGGAATAAAGGCTTTTTTTTAAAAAAAACTAAGAAATAGAGATTAAATTAAATTTTTATACTATGTTTATATATATATAGCTCAATTACTTAGAGATTGGAACTAATAAAATGAGTAAAATGCTGACTTTTTTTTTCCCTATTCTCAAAACCTCAATCAACAAAGTAAAAAAATAGATTGGACAGGGAACATGGCAACCATCAATATAAAAAACTTACTTTCACCAAATTCTGAATTAATAATAAAATCTAATTAGGATTAGACAAATCAAAACAACTCAACTTGGTAGATTAATAATCAAACTCTAAACAACAACTTAGAAATGGCATTAAACAAATCAAAACAACTCAATTAACATACATTTTATCATTGTTGCAAATGAGGGCATGTGAATTAAGAGAAGAAGAAGGAGGAGGAATGGCGGCAACTTCGATAATTCAAAGCGTCTTTTCCCTCTCGTTTCAGTGGCGGCGACTCGATTAGGCACCTATTGTAGTAACGAAACAAAATGATTGATAAACTCATTTCTAATGTTTAGTCTTATGTTATAATTAAGTAATTTATTGACCAAACACACTTAAATACTTGCAATTAAGTACATTTGTGAATTATTGTTCCTTAGGGCTTAAGTTGTGAATACATGCATTTTTAACCATATTTTGCTATGGATTTATTGAATTTCTATTCTATTCGATACCTTGATTGATTTGTTCAAGTTTGTCAAGACTATATAGGTTGGAATTGGAGTGGAAGTGACTAAAGAAAGCAAAAGGAGCAACGAATTCATGAAACAAAGCTAAAAGAACCATTCAAGGTACATGTGCTTCCGTACACACCCCTGATGCGTACACACATAACTTTGGATTAATGAAGAAGTCAAGTTTGCCACCTTGTGCGTACGCACCAGCCTAAAGTTCAACGAGAATCGTCTCTGTCTTGCATATGTGAGGGGCAAAAAGAAAATTTCAAACCAAGGCCCAAGATTTGGCCTCTCAGAGGGCCAAGTTGAAGTATTAAAGAAGGGGAATTGAATAGCTGATTCCATAAGATAGATCTCACTCATTAGGATTTTGTAGTTTTTGGAGATATCACTTTCTTTGATTTTCTTTTAGGGTTATTGTATTTTCCCTTCCATTTTCAGCCATAATACTCGGACCCATTACTTAATTTTAGTGTTTTGATGTTTGTTGGTTGATACTCTTGCTTGATTAATATAATTGTTACTTGTTTCTTTTTATCTATTTCTCAATTCTATTGTTCTTGTTCATATGTTCTATTTTCTATCTTGCTGGAAATTATTTTGATTCATGTTCTATTGATGATCTATTGTTGTATTATGCTTGTTTGATGTTTATATTGTTGATTTAGACTATTAGTTATCTTAGATTGTCAATTTATCTTGGAACTTAGGCATGTTGATTTACTATGCTCACAAAGTGTTTAATATTTTGTTTTATATGAATATGGAATAGTGTTTTCATGTCTTGGTCATGAGTTGAAGTATGGATGATCTTAGCCACTAATCCCTAAAGATTCAAATGGTATAGAGAAGTGGATTAATACTGTTTCCATTAACGCTAAGCTTTTGCTAGTGATGATTATGCCTTGACCCGAAGAACTTGAATTTGATGGATTATTCTCGTTCTTCAAAGACTTAGGCCTTTCGCATTAGTAAGTAGCTTAGGATTTTTGGATTGGGATTAAACCCCCCTCCCCCACTTGAGCATTAGACAAAGTGGGTTTGACTCTTTACATGACAGTTATTCATAATTGGGATATGTGGTGATGATAGTGATACACTATACTTCAACTCAAACCCAAACACCTTTGTTTCTTGCAGCACAAATTAACTTTGTTTTGCGGTAGTTCGTAGGATTTGACCATTGCAACTACAATATTTCACAATTGTTCGCAATCTCATTTTCAATTCCCAGGGAGAACGACCCGAGTGGAATACTCTCGGTTTCTTTTGTTGCAGTTATGTGACAATTTTTTTAAATCTTGATCCTTTCTCTGACACACCGGTTAGAACTGTACTCTCGACAGGAACTTGATTCTGTTAGATCATTCCTAACCAGTCTCGGGGAGCCTATTAATGATCAACAACAACAAAGGTTGAAGGAGGAAGAGAGGAAGTGGAAGGGAGCATGATCAAATATTAAGGGACATTGAGGTGTTAAAATTTAAATCGGCCCTTGAAATTTGAGCTCTAACTAAAATTGGCCTCTGAAATATAGAGTTACTTAAAATGAACCTCGACTTTTTCAAATGTAACTCAAGTTGGCCCTTAGTCTTATCTTCATTAACATTTTGCCTGCATGGATCATTAAATGACATGATAAAAGTATGAGACAACGTTATTTTTGTCATTGTGAGGTAATAAGGGCAGTGAATGCGAAAAGAAAAGTATGAAGAGGTAATGGAGGAGAAACTTACCTTATGTTTTAAATGGCGTTGTTTTGTCCTTATTATCGCACAATGATAAACAAAAAAGCGTTGTCTCGTATCTCTATTGCGTCACTTAATGGTCTACATAGATAAAATGTTAATGGAGATGAGACCAATGCCAACTTGAGTTAAATTTGAAAAAATCGAGAGTCATTTTTTAGTAACTCTAAATTTCATGGGTCAATTTCAATTTTAACTCAGACATCGAGGGGGGAGATGATGGGGCAGTGGGTCAGAAAGGAAAAAAAAGGAGTGGCAGGTGAGGTTGAGGGATGTTGATGGAGGAAGAAAGAGTGTGGTGAGTAAGAAAGTAAGAGCCGAATTTGCTGATCTAGTGGAGAAGGAGGGGATGGAGGAACAAGGTTCTAGGAGGTTGAGGCTGTAGTTAGTAAATGAGAGTATTTTAGTCCAAAGATGTTAATAAAATTTCATTCTTTGTTCCAAAAGTGTCCTCAATTTCTAGAAGTGCCGAAGATATTAAAATTTTAGTTTCAATATATGGCCACCAAATACAATATTGAATCACAGTTTTCGAGTTTTTATCCTAGTATTTCATACCAAACACTACGTTAGTGTTTTTCAATATCGCTTCAAAATTATCTTGTCAATTTAAAATTTATCGATGCAAATATGTGTTACACAATTAATTTTTGACACTATAGACAACAACCGGAAAAAATCATCAAAATTACTTTTCAAATATTTTGATGCAGGCAAAATGAGTTCCAAAGAAGAAAATATTTTAGAAAGATTTAAAAATATGAAAAAGACAACTAGATTAGAAGTATGCCCATTTATTTTAAATTTTACACTAAGGTATTCACTGGATCAATAGTCCAATAATTAATCCCTCGAGTACTGCAGGAAAAAAGTAGGCGATCCTCCCAAGCAAGCAAACTCAATTCCCATCTTCTAGGGAGAATTAAACCCGGGAGATATAGTTAAGGAACACATACCCTCATCCATTTGTCCTAAATTGCGTTAGTAAAAGAGTTACTAAAAATGAGGTGCAACACGAGGACTTCCTAAAAAGTCACCCATCCTAGTACTATCCTCGTCCAAATATGCTTAACGGCAGAGTTCTTATATGATTTGGTGCATTAGTATTGGTATGATCGCCTCCATCTATTTTAATTTAGCAAAAACAATTGAGATGACAAGCAATAATTATTTTGTTGCACTTGAAGACAACTAAATTAGAAGTATGTTTGTCTGTTTTATTATGTAACTTACAATGTTGCAAATCATATATCGATTTCATCTTGTATTTTCACAATTCACACTCGATTGCACCATGATTCAACCAAAATTTTTGAGTCATTTGTCTTTGCCCATGAAGGGTTTTTAAGGTAGCGTTTGGGAGAGAGAGTGAGACTGGGGGACTGAGACTAGAAGACTGAGATTGAGAGACTGAGACTGAATTAAGTTTGTTATGATGTTTGGTTTAAAATTTACTAAAAGACAAAGATTGAGAGACAGAGTTTAAATTAAGTTGATGAAGGAATAATAAAGGTTAATAATGAAAACTTTAATGTTGAATGATGGTATTTGAGTAAAAAAAAAGTTTTTAAAGTTTCAGCCTCAGTTCTCAGTCCCTCAGTCCCTACTATCCGGAGGTACTGAAAATACTGAAATTCTGGGGACTGAGACTGAAATTTTAGTTATAGTCTCTGTCAACCAAAGACAATAATGAGTCTCAGTTCCAGTCTCTAAAAACAAACGCTACCTAAGAGAGGGGTGACTCACGAAATGTAGTCACTTTGAAACTTAAAATAATTTTTGCATCGAAATTGATAACAGGTGATAAAACTCGATGTTGTCTCTTATTGTGCAGACATAATATAATAGAGAAATGATTATAGATAAAACCATGATGTATCTTTGGTTTGCGCAACAGAAACCTACGTCCAATTTCCACCACAACATGTGGTAGATTTTCATTATTATTAAACTTGATTACAAACACCAATTCAATAGTTGTCAACACTTCTTCAATATTCACACTTGAACTACACAAATTACTCATTTATATAAAATAAGTTATACTAAATTTATATAAAAAGTCAGCTATTAAATTAGTAATCAGTATAAAATATATATTAAAATATAAGATATATTTTAAAAGTAATTAAATAATACATATATCTATTCACAAATACACAATACATATATAAGTTTTAACAGGAGCCAAATTATACTTTTTAAGAGGGGCCAAATCCAAATTTAGAAAAAATTGTTAACTAATTTTTTGTGTTTTTTTAGGGGGGGTAATTGCCCCCTTCAAATACACATAGCTCCGCCCCTGCTCATGTGACGCCCCCAAATTTTAGAGGATTAATCCACTTTCCAATTTTACCAAATTGCAATTTGGCCCCAAGATTTCCACCTAATCCTAATTTCTACCCCACCATGGGTCACTCTATTGTGCACACCCTCACTTAAGCTCCACATAGACCTAACCCTAATTTTAACTCAACCCCCACTAACACAACACTCATTAGCCGCTACCACACCCCTTTCATCCCATCTCCCTTCGAAACAACAATACCACACATCAACACTCAATCTCTCTCACAGCAATACACATAACAGCAACACAAACCCACACCAACGCATGAAAAGAAAGAGGGAGAGAAAGAAGACAGTGGCGCCGGCGACACGCATTTTCCCCGCCGTTGCCGTCGCCGTCTTTGACAAGAAGAGAGAGAGAACGTGACGAGAGAGAGATAGAATCGAGAGAGATAGAGAGAACGAGAAGAGAAGAGAGAGAAGGATTCAAAGAGAGAGAGAGAAACGGGCGGAGGAAGAAGGAGGTCCGCCGCCGTGGTTCCATCGTCGTCGTTGATGAAGGAGCCACCTTCGAAACCCACCACCTCTGAAGCAACCACCACCATCTTCGTTTGTAGTCTTCGTTTTCTTTACTGCGTCACCTCCGCCGGAGCTTTGCACCGCCGAGCCGTCACTACGGCTGTGTGCTACGCCGTCGCGTCAATGGCCGTTCGGAAACGACATTGTCACCATTAAAAGCACCGCCGGTAAGATGTTCTTGAACTGGCCTTTGTCCTTTTTGTTTTCCGATGAGTAATTGACCATTGCATGTCACTAACAACCGCCGCAACCATTTTTGCATGTTCTGCTGGAGCTTCGACGCCGTTCAGCCGTGACCACCGTCACTGTTCTGCGCTGCTGTTGTAATTTAGTCACCAAAAAGGGCGCTGTTGTCGCCGCCGTTAGCTGCGGTAAGCTTTTCTTCGTTCCTAATTCAATTCCTCTAGTTTCCGGAACGTTAGTTGCAGTTGTTAACAGCCTCTTTTAATTATTTTGCGACCACCACCGCCGCTGCATGTGGCTGCCTGAGCTGCTGCCATTATTGCATGTAACTGCCGGGGGTCGCAATCACCGCTGGAAATAATTATTTGAGCTGCTGCCGCTCCACTATCTTATCTCACGTTAGCCATCGTAAGTAGTTTATGCTTTAAAAACCCTCGGTGCTAGCGGAGAGCATGTTGTTATAAGTTATTTATCATCTTGAGCTGTTGGTATCGTAGGATTTAACTCCGGTGTTAGCAAGTTGAGGATTAGAGAGTTGTATGTTGCTGCGAAAGCAATCCGAATTGGTGTTATGGCTGCCGCTGTCGTTCCGGATTAAGAGAAAGATGAAGTTTATTGCGTTAGTGCTGCTGCCGTTGGAGATTACGGTTGGAGCATAGGAAACGAGGTAGGGGTTAAACTATTTTAGAACTTGAATACTTGATAAGTTAGTGTGTTATGTGTAAATGAGTAAATATCTAATGATGTGTCTGGTCCTATGTGCACTGTTCTTGAGTTATCTGATGCTACTTGTTAATATTCCGCCGTGTTATGTTAGATGCTGGGTTTAAAATGTGGGTTCAAAGGTGAAGAAAAATAGTGGTTTTGGGGCCTTGGGACTTATTTGAAATGGATGACTCGAGATTGGTGTTTTGAATGGATTGCGTGCTTGTTTGTGTTGTTGAAATGGATTGCCGTTGTTGTTGATTGAGATGAATGATAACATGCCTTGTATGTGAATGATTTGTAAACTGTTGGTTTTCGAAAATAAAAGATAACGGGATGGGAAGTGGAATATAATGGATATGGACGCCCAAGTGAGGGGCTTGA
The DNA here is from genome assembly GCA_036250425.1 of Stylosanthes scabra. NCBI lineage: Eukaryota > Viridiplantae > Streptophyta > Magnoliopsida > Fabales > Fabaceae > Stylosanthes > Stylosanthes scabra. Next base: position 31,818 of record JASCZI010272121.1, read on the forward strand.
ATTGTGAATAAGTGGCTAAAGGCCGAATGAGATGATGATTTGAGATGTAAGATGTTTTGGAAACGTTTTGTGAAAGTAGTGGTTTTGAACTGATAATTAAGAGATCCTGCTGATGCGTATGCATCTTAGGTTGTTTTTCGTCTCAATTTCTCTTAATTATTATGATATTCTTGGTGAACTATTGCTATTAATCGATCAAATCAAACAAACTTGATGTTCTTTGAGTTGTGTTTGTGTTTTTAGATGATTCACTAAGAGTTTTTAGGTAATTGAAGACCATTTGAGAGAGATTGAAGAAGAGGGAACGAAACAGAGAAGAAAAGAGAAAATTGGCTAAGTATTGAAGCCCACGTATAATGTGGAGAGCCCATGTCATACGTGGGAATTGAATCACAAATGGCAATATTGGACATAAGCACCATGTAGTACGCCACACCACCACGTCATACGTGGGAATTAAAAGCCAACTTCCACAAATTGACAGAGACCCCACGTTATACGTGGGGATGGTGGCGTCGTACGTGGGTATTTAGGCGTTAGAAGCAGAACTTGGCAGTGACCCCACGTTATACGTGGGAGTCACACGTTATACGTGGAGAGCAAAGGCATGTAATGTCCAGTTTTGATGAAAGCCAATCCAATCTAAGTTGTTAGGTCTCAATTCCATTCATTAATCAAGGGCTTAATTAGAAGAATAAAGATATGATTGATTGAAGACTCAAGAGAAGAAGATAAGACTTGTAATTCTAGGAGATAAGATTAAAGATAAGATTAGGATTAGATTAAGATAAGATTAGATTTTGATTTAAAATTTAGATTAGGATTAGATTAAGATAAGATTAGATTTTGATTTGAATTTAGATTATGATATATATAAAGAGTGACCACTATGGTAAAACACTTCAGCACAGATTATTTTTTTCTTAGATCTAGTTTCATTATGCAAGGCTAAACTACTCCATTGTTAAGGGTGAGAAGCTCTGTTAACCCATCATGAGATAGTCTTTTGTACATTCAATTATCAATTCAATGAGGTATATTCAGTTATCTTCTATGCATGATTTAAGTTTCCGTTCTTCATCCCAATAGTTT
>JASCZI010272121.1:41298-55877 GCA_036250425.1 Stylosanthes scabra
ACATCTTTATCATTTGGACATTCTTAAAGAGATATATGATAAAGATATGTCAACGGGGGCTAAGTAGAGATTGCTAAACAAAAGGTACGAATATGGGAAAGAGAGAATGCAGATATAAGTATTGAAGATATTGATGAACTACAGGCAAATAGTATGGTTCACTTGGAAAATTTAATCTCTTCGACAATGAAAGTGGACCAACAACCCCAGGTTCACAAGCTCCACCATCATCCATTCCATCAGTATCTAATGCCACATCCACAAAAGGTAAGAGACTAAAAACACAAACCACAGCTGATTTGTCACAAGATTTGAAAGACATGACTATGGCAATGAAAGACATTGCAAATGCTATTGTAAGTACAAGTGCTGAAGTTTGGAAGACTTGTGAAATCAGGGCTGCATTAGTTAAATTAGGCTTGCAAGGTCGGCCACTTTTTCGAGCTATGGAATTACTTGTTGCTAATCCTACTCTTGTTGGAGTATTTTTTGGCTTAGAGGAACAGGATCGCTTGGAATGGTTGAGTGAAAAGATGAAATGGTGACTTCCGAAGTTTATTGGTGATTAAGTAGTATTTTGTTGGGTGGCAAATATAATGTCATTCTTGAATTAGACTTTTGTTGTTGTATGTGAGATAAACTCTAAATTCTCACTTTAATGTGGTTCTTGAATTAAACTTTATTTTGTTGTTGTATGTGAGATAAACTCTAAATTCTCACTTTAGTGTGGTTCTTGAATTAAACTTTATTTTGTTGTTATATGTGAGATAAACTCTATGTTTATTATTCTATATATGACATATTATTTATGCTATTGTTAAGTTTGTTATTTATGTTTCTGTTAACGTTATTTAACTTTATTTGTAATTATAAAGATTGGATACAAAGGATATGTCATAGTTTATTTTTATAGTGACTTTATTATATTTATTCATGTATTTTAATGATAAGGGATATTTAATAATATAACTTTGTCAAGGACAAAATTGTAAAAGAAGAAAATTTTATTCAATTCTATTCTATGTTAAAGTCATTCCAAACCAAAGAATTGAATTCTATTCTATTATATGTTAATGTCATTCCAAATCATGGAATTGAATCTCAAATAGAGATGAATTCAATTCTCAAGGGAATTAGAATTCTTTTCTCACATTAAATACTTTCCAAACAAGCTCTTAATGTTTATATTTTGTGACATGTGATATTTGCTAAATTCAAATTAAGCTTCATTTACTTTAATTTCCACTAGTATAACAAATAAAAATAAATAAATAAATACGACATTAACTTTAAAAAGAGAGAGGAGCATTATCACGATAATTAAAGACTATCGTGTATAATATGGCTTAATATAATTTAGTATTGATTCTAATTATATGAGCATATAATTGGCAGTACAGACTACAGTGTGTCATATTGATTAATAAGAACGAAATAAATAAAAGTTGTAAATATGAATGACCGCCAATTAGGGTCTGTTTTCAATGAGCACAACTATTTTGGGTGCTTTGGATGTGCACAGATAAATAATTATAAATATAATCCCATTTTGATTTTATTGTAATTTCTGAAATTTTAAAATATACCACATAATTATTAAAAATTGTTTAACATAATCCCTAATTTCCAAGGTTCAGAGAACCGGACCGGTCACTGAACCGATGGACTGACTGGTTCAAGGGTTTAGAGGTTCGACCGAGGTCGGACCGTGGTCGGACCGTTTACTTAAAAAATATAATAAGATAATTTAAAATCATTATAAAATTATTTAAAATATAATATTATTAATTTTCAATTAAAAAACGCTAAAAAATCGGTCCGATTTGATCGATTCACGGTTTTTGACCGGTCTGATGCCAACCGGTTTTTGCATGTGAACCGGACCGGACAAAGGACCGGTTCCCGGCTTTTCCGGTCGAACCGGCCGGTCCGGTCCGGTTTTCAGAACACTACTAATTTCATCTCATTGTAGCGTTGAAGATCTTCTCTCACCACTCTTGTTCTGCCTCTCTTCCAGGTCTCATCTCACTCAATCTCACTCCGCATCTAAATCTGTCTCCTCCTCCTCCTCCTCTTCACATATTCATTGCTCATACTCGCTTCTGAACCCCACTCCTCCTTCTACCTTTTACCGTCGTTTAAAATCGCGTCTCTCCAACAAAAAGGTAACCAAATTTTTTTTTGTATTTCCTTTATTTGTTACTGTTTTCCCTTCTTTTGAATCTCAATCTCTCCTTCTACTGCTGCATTATATATATATGTATATAATCAAATTGAGATTTGAGAATTATTTATTGGGGTTTCTTAATCTATGCATTGCTGTGTTACTAGATTAATTATTCTAAAAAAATTGAATGTTTTGCTTGTTGATGGGTATGAATTTCAAATTGAAGAGTAAGTCTTGATGGTTGAATAAATTTCAATTTCTAATTTTTTACTTTGAAAAAATAGGGGCTTTCAAAACTTGATGGTTGAATAAATTTCTATTTCTGATGGAAGCTACCAAATAATTTTACCAGATTTTACTATAAGCTAATTTTTTATTATTCAATAAGAAGTTGAGAATGATTTATTGGTGCTTCTTCTCCTCTATTGCTTGCTTAGGTATTAGAATAACTATTTTAAGAAATTGAATGTTTTGCTTTTGGTAGTTGCCACGGCTTGATGCTGCTGCCCTATTGAATATCATCAAGAAAATTAGTGCTATCTAGTAATTTAATAATATAGGAACATTATTAGATGCTCTGATTTTAGTTCTTATTTTTTATGTATTTGTTTTGGTTTTTGGTTGTTTGTTATGGTTTTTTACGTAAAAATATCTTGATCAACTCTTTTGCATTGTTTTATGAAACTTTTACCCTTTACCAATGCTTATTAACTTGAATAAGTAATCTTCTAATTTAACAATCTAGTAACTATATTCAACTTGAATAAGTAATCTTCTAATTTAACAATCTGTGTTTATCAAATTTCAGGGTCAAATGATGATGAACATATGGAGGATCATATGTGAACCATTCATACTATTTAGCAAAGAAGAGATATAAATATCTTTCTTTTCGTATTGAATTGAAGAAGATTAGGACTAATTTAATGATTATGATCTAGTGTTTTAGGAATTAATAAACTTCAGTCTTTTTAGATTTGTTGTTTTGTGAACTTAGTGGTTGGCATCTGTATTTAGCAATGAAGAGATAGAAATGCTTTTCTTTTCAGATTCAAATGAGGCTCAGGTTGGCATTCACACCAAGAGAGAGAGAGAGAGATAGAGCTTTGTCGAAAATTATTATTGCATTATAACTCACGTTTCTTTTTTTTTTGCATTCTTTATTCCAATATCATATAAATCATTTACATTTTTGAACAGGAGTCATAAACTTATAATTTATATGAGTTGGTGTCTTCATATTATTGGTGAAATAAGGTATACAAGATTGTAGATTTACCAATTTAGTAAAATATCAAGACCTGCTTATCTAGTTGAAGTGAATATTTTGTTATCCTTGTTTTGCATACAAGGTTCTATGTGGGGAAAATGGGGATGAGATGAGAATGATATGTATTTGTTGTTGAAGGTTCTATTGAATTTCAAGAGTTGACAAGAAATTGCAACAAACGAGGATGATATGTATTTGTTGTTGAAGGTTCTATCGTGTTTAAGGTCATCAAGGCTACCTTTCCAATGCCAGTTTAACCAATCAAGGATAACAAGAATAGGTATACCAAATTGTATAGGGAGATCCTTCTCAAGTGGTTCTTCCAAAATTAAATATGATAACAACAACTTAATTTTTCTCAAGTGGTTCTTTCAAAATTAAATTTGATCTATAAAATTTACACCAATAACCAAAATATCTCTACAGGTCTGGCTTGTTTCATGTTCTTTGTATATGTTTCCTACAGCACTTAATAGAGAAAAATGAAAGAAAAACATGGTGTTGAGTTGCTGAACTTTCAAATCACAAACTTAAAAAATCTACATTTTTGTTTCTTAAGAAAATATTTTCTATTTTTCACTATTTGCTTTTATGATAAACTCTAACTTAGACTTTATACTCTTTGCTTTTATGATAAACTCTAACTTAGACTTTATTATTCATGCACTCAGCAACCAAAATCAATAATCATAAAATTAAATCACTAACATTCAAATAAAAATAGTTAAATCCCTAACTTAATGTGAAACATGAGTAGTGAAATCATCAAGTGAGTGCCAAAATCTATTGAAAAACCACATGGAATCAGCTTCAACTGCATATCCATCTTCATTCTGTTCCAGCTATAGTAAGCATGTGTTCTGTTCTTTATGTCGAAAATTGCATGTCCAAAGCTTGCTTCTCTGTATGCCGAGTATTCTGGTTGTGGTTCTGTCATGCTGCACCACAAAACAAATGTTCATATTAGAAATTTATATATTAAATTCTCAGTGTAGTAAACTTTCAACATTATAGAACTTACTTGTTTGCCGAGCCTTCAATATTTCCTCCATCACCAATGGTTATATATACTGGAGCTGAGTTATCTTTCACAGGAATGGAGCGACCATTTGTAATATTGTATGCAATATTCGACATAGGTTCGTGAAAATAAAAACATCATTAATTTAATTCTAAGCTATGTTAAATGAGGTTTTCAGTTTGAGTAATTATATACACATGGTTAGTTACTTAATGTTCGTTCATAGGCATGAACATGGCCAGCAATGACTACATCAACCTTGTGCTCCACGAACCAGGACTCGAACATCACTCTCATTGATTCACCTTCCATGTAGTGGTAGTTGTAGCTGTTATACCAAGGTGAATGCAAGAGAACAATCAACCATGGAGTCTCTGTCCTATTAACCTTTGGTAATTCTTGTTTTAGCCATTCATATTGTGGTGTATATTTCCCTTAAAAAAGAAAACAAAAAACACAACTACTCAAATGTCTTGAAGGCACCACAACTTGACGAAAATTAGTGTCTTTTAATTCCCTTCGACACAAGAGAAACTCAATATTTCTCAATTGGTTCTTCATTCCCTGAAAATCCAGGAAACAATCACAACATGAGAAGATGATAACAGGGATACAAAGTCACAGTAACTATGGAGAAAATGAAGAAAATATATATTTGCTAACTTAAAAAAACCATAAACCCGATTCATTCAACCATGGGAATCATTTCTCTAAAGTCATCCTTCATCAAAGACAATACAAACACTTAATTCAACAAATTAAAATTCAGCAATACAACATATAATCTTTCTTAATAAACATAATTAAGAAACCTCAACCCTACAGTAAAATCTTCCTTGACAATATAATCTTCAGCAATACAACATATAATCTTCCTTAATGTTTTAGGAGTGGTATCTTATTATTGTTGTGGAGTTTGCATTTTAGGTTTTGTCTAAGTCTTTCTTGACTGGTGGTTGTTGGTCTTTTTTTCCCCCTCAATTGAAAGCCAAGAACTTTAACCTTCAATAGAAAAACAACTAGAATTTAGTATTTAATGTTTAGAGTTTAATATTTTGAGTTTAGGGCGTGATTTTTAGATATTACGCATAAAAATACCTTTATTAGTCAAATATTAAAAGGGGTAAAATATCATTTTTATCCCTAATGTTTTAAACATTTTATTTATGTTCCTAATGACGTTTTAAACGTTTTATTTATGTCCCTAACGTCTTCTCTTCTAAATACGAAATTTATTAACCAAAAACAATTTAAATGTAATCTTTATTTATGATCATATTCGAACAATTCCAGAATTCACAAAGTTTGGGCGAGGAAGAAGAATTTTTTGTTTCTCTTTTTTTGTCTTTGTATTATGTTAGTACAGTGAGAGAAATAATAATGGACACAAATCAGAGGTTGCTATAAATTGAATAAGAATAAGTTTGGATTCCTCTTAGCGACAATGAACGAATGCTTTTTCAGTTGCCAGCGAGGCTAGGGATTTTCTGCTTGATCAACAAGGAGAGGATATGCAGATGTCACTTGTTAGAATATTTTGGTACTGTGAACTAACGTCAACATGTATAACTCCGTTAGTAATTTTTAGCATTACTTGACGATGTGATAAGATAATATTAATACGGTAATATTAGATATACACCTATTTTGCTCAACAAAATCCAACCAATTTATTAATTTCTATATCAAATAAAAGATCTTTTCGATACAAATAACACAAAAAATACCACATAAATCTTGTATTTGAAATTAAAAACATTTTTTTATTTGCAATAGAAATAAACGAGTTGGTTGGACTTGGTTGATATTAATAATACGATTTCAAAACGTTCTTACCCCAAACATTAGGAACATAAATAATACTTTGCTATATTAAAAAAATATAACTTTTGTTGTTTGTTGTATATATTGTATAATAAAATTATTATTTGAACATTAAAATTTATTACTAAAACCAGTCGCGATATATTTGTAAATAAATATATATGTATTTTGTATTTTAATATATATATTTTATACTAATGATTAATTTTGGTACCTTTTTTTATGTACAACTAATATTTTTTTGTTTCTCACGGTATTCCGAACCCAATAGGTTGGAGACTAATCTGCCGCGGATCTAAACTCATTTAAAACTTATTGCAGGCCAATGAATTGCTACATTTATAGTTGTTTAGTGAAAATCTGAAACGAATCAGAAGTACATTTTCAACCATAGCTAGAGGGTTGAAAGTAAAAAGTCTAGACTGAACAATACTTAAGGTGAACAAGGACAGAAGGCAAGGTTGTAACAGCAAGGCCAGAATTAGAAAACAGTTATTGGAATGTGAAGACTAAGCAAGACGTGGTGCTCTGTTTTACTACATGCAAGGTAACTGCTACTACGATTATAAATAGGGAACTTAACCTAAAAAAAGGGATCAATTTCCTTCATTTTCACAAACACCATAAAGCTCAATCCAGTTCCAGTTACACTAATGCAAGAACCCCATGAGTCCAAAATTTGAAGATTTGTTATCTTTCTTCTCCATTTTTCTTCTAACTCTTTGTTACTTTCTCCATTCTTTCTTTATTTTCTTAGCATTCTTTGCATTTCTGTTCTGGACAAGCCCCAAGTCCAAAATTTGACAGCCCAATACCTCTAAAGTTCACACACTTCTACAACATTGCACTTTGGGCCCAAAATGAACCTAAGCCCAATAAGAGGCAAAGGTCAAACCCTAGCCAAACTCTGCAACTCAAAGGGTCACTCCATATTGGATTCCCCTCATCAATACTCCCTAGTAGCCAAAAGCCAAAAGGCAACAATTATGGAATCTCTCCATTAATGCACAAATTGTAACTCATCAAGCATCAATGCGCACACTAATGACAATAACTCCATCTTAATGTCAATAACACAAAGCCACACTATAAAAAAGAGAGGTCATCTAAGGGTAAGCTAAGTTCATTTTTCTCTCCATAACCTTTAATACTCTACTGACGTTGAACGCAAAGTGTCCTCAGGCGAAGCTCTACCCAGATTCCGGCGAGGGAATTCACGAACCAAGTAGCCCCCTACCTCGAACCACTTCACCAATAGCCCTGTCACGGAAATATACTAGAAACTAACCAAATAGCTCCGACACACTCAGCTTAGTCTAGTTTCACAAGCACTCGAATATCCCAGTAACTCATTAGGTTCGGAACTAAGGTACCATTCAAAGATTGGCGCCGTCTATTGGGATACTCATAGTGCGCTAGCCATGGTTGATAACCAACAAGACCTTACGAACACCAATTCCCCTCTTGGTTTTGGTGGAACGAAGGCTAGTCCTGTCAGACCTAATCAACTTGGGAACACTGGAGGTCGGGATATGGAAGACGAAGACGAAACTAGTATTACCTAATCCGAGGAGAACCTTAACCAAGGCGATAACCCGATAAACTGGGAACCCACTATCCCGGGACGGCGCCTCTTTGTGGGCTTTGGGGATGATTAGCACAAAATGGCGCAACAGATGCGTCACTGGATGCGAGGAGTGGAAAGGCAACTCGACTGTGAGTTCGCCAATCACCATCAAAGGTCCAAGTCTAGAAGTCGCGGTCGATATTCCGGTAGGTCTAGTCCTCAAAGGCAACGATCGCAGGAATGTTCAAGGTCCAGATCCAGGAGAAACAAAACCCCCACTCCTCCCAGAAGGAGGAACATGACTCCTGAGTTTCTTGATGATGGTTGGGAACAAGAGATTGTGTGTCAGACGCGTTTTGTTTTCCACATTCTGCATGTTCGGTTTCCCAAATCCTTCACGAAACCTACGGATATGGGGTACGATGGCTACATGGATCTTGAGGACTAATCGCGGAGTTCTTGTCAGGGCCTCTGATGCAAATTTAGTTTAAGATGTGTCACAGAATTGAAACCAAGTTTGAAAATATCGAGTACTGGACTCGGGTCATTCTCCCTAGGAAGCAGAAATAGAGGTTTGTTTTTGGTTGACAAAATGTCGGGGTTGATTGCAGTTGTTTGTTTAAGAGCATAGCACAGTAAAAACAGATTAAAAACAACAGTGAATTAAAGAGTGCCCAGCCATGGGTTGAAATACTATGCGTCCCCATGATCACTACCGATTCCAGATTGGATGGACTGTCACTTAAAGGAAACTAATCACCACTATCTAATGATCGGGTGACGGAGTTAACCCTTATCCGAATGTCTTAGGCATACACAACAGCGGGGAACCTAGGTCTTACAACAGAATTTGAGTAAACCCCGCATCACCAGGATGAACTCACCAGTGGTGTAACTTGCACTGAATTGAGTCTGTATCATTAAGGTCCCCATGCTGTTGGTTGGGGCGTAGCGTTAACGGCATCGAAATTAACCCCGTTCCTCCCATCCGTTGCCCTTAGGGATCAACAGCTAAGATCATTCGCACATTTCAACCCATAGCCGAGACACTGTGGTCACTACTCGCTACGGACAGAAATCATAATTGTGGAAAATAAACGGGCAGCATAACAGTAGTAAAATGATGAAATTAAAATTCGGCAAAGTAACAGTAAAGTAAACAGACAATAAAAGCAGTAAATTGTGTGGCTAGTAAAAATGGATAAAAACCTAACTGGAACCCTAAAAACTAAACTAGAAGTGGTATGTGGGCTCTCCTTGAAATGGTGAAGACCTCCTCTATTTGTAGATGCTGAAACCATCTGGTGCGTACGCAACAAGAGCTCCAGTGCGTACGCATAGGGTCCGGAATTGGCCTTCTAGGTTTTGCTTGCGATCTTCTCGTTCCTTTCGCCCTTTTTAGCCACTTCCGCTCCGAACTTTGCCTGTTAAAGCCTGAAACACTTGAACGCACATATCAAGGCATTGTGCGGAACGCGAAACGATTTAAAACATAGTAAAAGTTTGCTAAAATAGCAAATAATTACATTTACAGCCCCAAGGAACGATTAAACGCAAACAAGCCTATTTTGCTAGTATTTAAGTAGTGAGAGGTTGATAATTAGTCAATTTATGATATGAAATAACCCATCGAAATGAGGTTTGTCAGTCTTCAACATGAAAATTGTAGATATTAAATGTTTCATTCCAAAGAGTCCAAATTTGCTCCAATCAGATGACTAGAGTTCCTTTTTCTCATCTTCTCATTCTTGCTCATTTTGCATTCCTTAGCCACTTCCAATCCAATTGTAACCTATCTAGGCCTGAAACACTCGAACAATCAAATTAAGGTATCAAATGGAATGTGAATTAAGTAAATCTATTGAAAAATATGGCAAAAAGTGCATGTATTCACAATTTAAGCCCAAAGGAACAACAATTCATGAACGCACTCAATTTTTAAGTATTTAAGTGAGTTTAGTTCAATAATTTGTCTAATTATGGTACAAGATAAACCATTGAAAATGAGTTTATTAGCTAAGTTATCAAAAATCAAGCGAAACAATAGTTAAAATTATTGATAACAGTAATGCTACACATCCAAGCAATTTCACTAACCAAGGTCAACAAAGCAAAATATAACCACTCTTACAACAGTGCGTGAAAACACACACTTCATCTTCCCGTTAGTTTTTGCAAATGCTTCATCTCTTCCTCCTCATTCTTCTTCCCGTTGCATCGTCATCATTGATGCCGCCGTCGTCGTCATTGTCGCTGCTCTTCTTCTTTTCCTCCTCCTCCTCCTCCATTTTTTTTCTTCTTTTTCTTTGCTACGTTCTTCTTCTTTTTCCTCATTCGTTGCTTTTTTCAAAACAGAAACAGATTTTGTAAAGAAAAGAAGTTGATTTCATTGAAAAAAAAGGGATTTCGTTGAAAAAATGAATCGCATTTCGTTGAAATATAGAACCGGATTTCTTTAAAAATTGAAACGGATTTTTTTTGAAAAGGAGAAATGGATTTTCCTCCTCATCCTCTTCTTTTTCGCTGTTTTTTTTTTTCAACAAAAGAGAACCAGTCATTTAATATATAGAGAGGGTTACGTTGCCACCATTCACGCCAAACTTCAGTGTTTGGTATGACCTACATCTAACAAGTCAAATGTATCTTGAATTTGTTTACCTCTTCGGCATTTTATGTAGTTGTATTATAGTGTAGGTTTAGATTGAACTTCACTTTTGAGGTGGCTAGCGGATCTACATTACTCTCGAAAGAGAAAGAGAATATAAGAAATGTTTTTTAGAAGATTAGCTAGAATTTTTCAACGAAGTCACTGGAATTTTAAGGATAATATACAATGTGTTATTATTTATTTATTTATTTTTAGATGACAACACTACTTGACTTTTTTTTTCTATGTTTTGAATATTCTCTCAAACAAATAGGATTCCTCAATTAGGTGAACGACAAACTTGAGTTGGAAAAATAATTTGTATAAGATGCTTTCATGAAAGCGAAAGAAAAGAACTAGGAGATTCAAGTTATTAAGACTTAAGAAATTGAAATTTAACACGTGACTTATTATTTAGTATGTACGTACACAAGATTTCAATAAGTAGTGGTCCTTCCGTGAGGGGGAGAAAGGAAAACTCATAAGTTAGAGGATAAACATTTGTGTACATACACTACAACAAAAACGGCACTTAACGACAGTTTCCAATCAAATCCAAATCATTGTGTGGTTATTGATATCGTGGCGGTTACAAAACCACCGCTAAATCGAAAGTACCTAAATACGATTGCCTAAGCAAGTAGCGGTTTTTGAACCGCCGCAAAATGAATTTCATTTGACGATTACAGAAAATCATTGCAAAACAGTTGCCGGTGCAAGTTATACCGATGCTAAGTGTCGTGTTTGCTGTAGTGATGAAAGGTATTATTAGAGGTTTTGGGTTATATGCTTAATTACATGTCAAGAACTTTATATATATATATAGCTAGTCATCAGTGTTGCCTAGTACTTATTTCAATACTTAAGTGAGTAACATAAATTGTCAACTACTAGAAGGAGAAGACGCACTGTAAACCTTATTAAATGCAAAAACTTTTAATCTACAGATAGATATTTGGTTGGGTTAGATGACATGCATTTCTACTTCTAGAGTAAGTTAAATTTCAATTTGGAGAACACATCTGGAGTACGATTTCAATTTTAGAGTTAGGTTGATTTATAACGGTAACATGGCCACATAATAATTCACGTAACTGTATATATGAGAGTCATATGAGGTTTAATAACCACGTACAAAGAGATGTCATTTTTCGGGGATACAAGATGCGTTTTCTTTTTTAGGATAATTTTTTGAACGATTTGAACTTTCATAGCGATACAACGAAGAAAACATCATTCACAGAAACAATGTGCCACCTTTCGCTCAAAGAGCTCTTTGAGCTTCACGCCTTCTCAATGTAACACTTTCACTAATGCAACTGGACAGACCATTGAAAGAAGCTTGTAGGGGTGCTAGTTCTGGTGGTTTCCTTTGTTGTTGTTAACAAAGGTTTGGAAAAGAAGAAAAATTAACGGATGATCGGAAATTTCCGAAAGAAATTATAAATATGGCACCGGAGACTAATTTCTGTCACATTTCCAAACTTTGGGGATCAGTTTGGGTAACTTAAAACTTTAGGGACCAATTTGAGGTTCGAGTGTAACTTCAGAAACCAATATGAGATCAAACTCACCATTTAGAGATGTATTTTTCTCAAATATTTTTTCAATGGTTTTTCACTTGAATATAGTTAACGACACATGGACATTTTGGCTTCCACGTCAACTCACTCTGTAACGTTTTGGCCAGAAAATTGGATGAAGGGATCTCTTTGCCACAAATTTAAAGAAGCAAGGAATGTATTTGTATTTTTTATTTATGTGGAACGAATTGTGTATGGATCGAATCTATTCCTCCACAGAGCCATCGCATCGGATACATATCCAATCCACACATGTATAAGATTGGATTGCAGATTTACAGCAAGGATCCACATATCCAATTCGCTGATCCGCGGATCTGCACCAATAAATAAATAAATTAATTAAAATGAAAAATATGTTTATGAATTTATGTTTATTGTTGAATTGTTGGATTTTTTTAATGTTTGAAAATGGAAATATTTGTACTGCCAAGAAGATATGTTGTATTGTTATGATTTTTAGTTTAAAGTTTTTTTTTTGTGTCTAAAGTTTGTTGAATAATGAGAAAATAAGATCGAAATTGGGCTTTGTTGCCTTTTCTTTTTTCAAACAATTATGATTTTTTTAATTTCTCCACACGGATATATATGCAATATGATCTGATCCAATCTGCAAATGTGTGGATTAGATATGAAGGCTAAAAATACGAATTTCATATCCGATCTAATCTATGTACACCCCTAGATAGACTGTCACTCTTATTAAATGCAAAAAGTTTAAATTTGCACATAAATATTCGGTTGGTTTCGAGGACATTTCTAGAGTAAGTTAAATTTGAATTTGGAGAACAAATTTGGAGTACGATTTCAATTTTAGGGTTAAGTTGATTTATAACGGTAACATAGCCACATAATAATTCATTTAAATGTAGATATGAGAGCCATATAGGAGGTTTAATAACCATGTAGAAAGAGATATCATTTTTCGTGGATACAAGATGTATTTTTTTCTTTTTTTGGGATATTTTTTTGAACGATTTAAATTTTAATAGATACAACGAAGGAAGCACCATTCACAGAAACAATGTACCACCTCTCGCTCAAGGAGCTCTTTGAGCTTCACTCCCTCTCGTTCAACCTTTTGCTAACGCCTTTTTACAAACCACGATAAGGAGCGTGCATGTAAGCGTGGCACTGGTGGGTGGTTGTTGGTCTTGATGAATCGTTGATAGTAGTAGAGATGACCTCATGGCACTCAGCTACTGAGCCAGAGTCTCAAGACTAGTTTTGAGGAACCAACCATTGTTGTTGTTAATGAAGGTTTTGAAAAGGAAGAAAAAGAAAAATAGGAAATTTTTGAAGGAAATTATAACTATAGCGCAAGGGACTAACTTAAATCACGTTTCTGAATTTTGAGAATCAATTTGGCTAAATTTAAATTTTATAGACCAATTTGAGGCTTGAGTTTAATTTTAGGGACCAATTTAAAGCTAAACTCACCCTTTGGACATCTATTTGTTTTGAAATCTTTTTACAATGGTCCACCTCAATATAGTTATCGACACATGGACACTTTCGAGTAACTTTTGGCCAGACAATTGGATGGAGGCAGGGTCTCTTTGCCACAAATTTAAAGAAGTGAAAGAATGTATTTGTATTTTTTAATTATGAGGAACAAATTTATCTCAGTAATAAAAAGTGAAGCAACTATTTGTCATTTACTATAGTTCTTCTTATTGCAGCTCTTTTCTATAAAAGAATATTGGAATCGGAAATCATGAGAAGAAACATGATTGCTAGGAATGAGAATTGAAGGATACATGGTTGATGCATGCCCCTAGCCTTCCCATATGCCATTTCTGGCGATGGAATTGTGAATTGCATGCCCAGGTGTCCAATAATGGATAGCATGGTATATTAGCTTTCTCATTATTGGTTCAATTCCTCTTTCAGGTGTGAATTATTCTTCATCATATTCTCAAATCTCAATCATCATTCCACTAACTAACACGATGTTCATTCCATATGGATATGTATCATGGATCATGCAGAGCATTCAGAATCTAATGATATGAATATGATGAAGAGGAAATAGACACGTCGTATACGTATTAATCATTTTGTTGTCTTCTTATTAGCCCAAAGAAAGTTATATTGATCAGTAGAATCTAAAAAAGATAGAAATTGATAAAATAAAATAAAAGAGCCAATGGCATTGCTAAATTGCTATATACGCTAAGTAACATAAATATGTGAAAATGTAAGAGAAATAAAAATATGTGAAAATTACGATTTGATGTGTATATAGCCATAGATTTGGTTTCCAAAAATCAAAGGAATTATATAGGAAAAATTTGATAGTCATTATTTGTCCATTTTAACTTTTATTAGTTTTTGTATTTATTAGATTAAAAGTATAATATTAAATATTATAAATATTATATATATAAAATTATAACAATAATTATACACAACCAAGTGATTTTGCCAACCAAGTCCAACCAAGCTCTCTCCACACACGCGCTAGTTTCTCTCTCTTCGTTTTACTGCAATTTTTTTT
>JASCZI010272122.1:0-20390 GCA_036250425.1 Stylosanthes scabra
GAAAGAGAACCAACTGGGTCATGCATGAGTACCGCCCCACCCTCAAGGAGCTTGATGGCACCAACCCTGGACAGGTATCTCTATACCTTTATATGTGTATGTTTATATCTTCTTTTGTATGTTGTAGAGGTTCTTGTGATCTTGTATTTCATTTCATGTGTTCAGTATCTTAACAGGATGTGTTTATTAATTCCTGCAAGTCTGTTTATTTTGTTTGGTTTGTAACAGAACGCCTATGTACTCTGCCGGTTATTCAAGAAACAAGATGAGAGTCTTGAGGTTTCGAACTGTGATGAGGTCGAGCAAACAGATTCGGTTCCCATGGCGGCCAATTACTCCCCCGAAGAAATACAGTCTGATCAGGCTCTGGCTGAAGTATCGCCGTCTCAGGTCACGGATGATAAGCACCAGGGAGTTATCCCTGAGCTCTCTGAGGAAGCGGTTTCCAACGTTATTACCTCTGCTGATTGCCATAGTGATGGATACGATGCTTGTGAAACGCGAAATCAAGCTTTAGAACTACCTGCTGAGGTTAGATTTGACTTCACTAAATCTGAATATTTTACTGGATCATCATATTCACTTGCTATTAGAGTAATAGCAGTTTTATCTTTCATGCTAGCTTTCTGTATACATTCATTTAAAATTATTTGTTTATCACCATAAATAATTGATTGTCTCCAGTTCACCATATGTATGGATTTCTTTATTTCTCTAGTGCATGGTTACCTTTCCCTCAATTTGATTCAAGTGTGCAATTTATTTATTTTAGTAACTGAATTTATGTTTCTGACAGGACATTCCACCGATAAATTGGGACATATTCAATGACCCTGAAGACAAGATATTTGATGACAAATTATTCTCCCCAATCCACAGCCATATTCCACCAGAATTTTACTACCAAGCAAACAACGAGACAAATATTGCAGACATCTTAAATTCTGTCAATTGGGATGAGATCTCCTATGAGGATCCCTATAGTCAGACACAGAACAACTTCTTTAACGATGTTAAACAAAGCATATCAGGTAGCGAACCTGATGCGGGGGTCACCAATATGACAGTGAGTAACAGCTCTATTGCTATTTATATTTTGGTTATTCTAGGTAGGTTCTGCCACCAGTGTATTGAGTGGTAGTTCATCAACTAGTAGCAGCAGGCCAGCAGCTATATTTATTTAACATTGTTTCTTGGATATTCTGTATAACTGTAGTTTCTTTGTATTCTGCAGTGCATACACCCAATGAATGTTTTATATCCAGACGAGGCAATTCACAGAAAGGTTGCTATGGCAACAACTCCACAGTATTGCAGCACCTTCACATCTGACTTCAGCGCTGATGAGCAGAAGAGCAATGTTGCGTTAATTCAAAACAATTCCCAGATGGCTTCTTTCTCTGATCCCAGAACAGGCCAAGTGTATAACGTATTCAATGATTACGAACTGCCAAGAAACCTCAATACCTTTGCTAGTGGTGATACTGGAATCAAGTTAAGGACCCGGCAAGTTCGAAATGAACAACCAGCAATGAACTTTCCCAATCAAGGTAATGCAGATAGGAGAATCCGACTGGAAAAGCGTTCTCTAAATGTCTTAAACAAGATGAAAGATGTCCGGGGTCCTGAACAAGAGCATGATTCAAAACCAATCACTGCAGGGGTAAGAAGCTAATTTCAAGTATTTAGCTTTTGCTTATATAAAGCATTGTCTGTGCACGTGTTCGCGAGATTTATTTATTTATTTATTTTTTGCTTTTTCAGGAGAACAAGAACAAGACTTCTAAAACTCATACTGCAGATGAGAGTGCTACTACTAATGATGAAAACGAATTCCAGGAGAAAACTGAGTCAACTGATAAGAAAAACCTGATAACTAAACAATTTGGAAAGGGAGGTTCTTCCATGTTGGGGTTGAAGGGATTATTGCGCAGAAGGCTCAGTTACATATCAAAGGCTTCCTCCAATTTCAAAATGTGGTCTTGTGTTGTTGTGGCTTCTGCCTTTGTATTGGTCTCGTTTGTGTTCCTTGCTAACATATGGGGATATATTAACATATGAACTCTAGGAGATCATTCCTTTATGCGTGTAATGTGCCTCCTTTTTTTTTTTCCCTTTATCTTTTCCCCCTTTTTTTTTTAGGGCCAGTTGAGGAGGCTTTTAGGGTTGACTCCTAGATTTGTTGATAACTCTATCATATGAGAGAGTATGCGTTGCAATATGTAGTGATTGTAGTCGCTGTAAAATATGCTTATGCTTCCCTCGTTGGCTAGTAGAATTCACATTAACACTTGTTACCGTTTTCTTCTCTCTTACATGCTACCAGCTATGAATGCCAAGTTATAATTATTCGTGTTAATAATGATAAGAGTAAATCATTCAAAATGTCTTTGAATTATCAAATGATTGACAAAAATGTATTCTAATTTTTTTTGGTGACGAAATGTATTAAAATTTTGTTAACGATGAAACTATTTTTAAAATAATCTAGATAGGATAAAATTATCCAACTGCAATGAATGTCGTCTCTCTCAATGGAAATAATTGATGTGACAAATAAAAATGTTTTGGTGAATGTCATTACAAATGATAAACCCTTAATATCTCTTCTCCGTTCTCCCCCTCTCCATCCACCCCTTCCTTGCCTCTCTATGTGTGCTGCCTCTGCCATTGTTGCGCCTCCTTCTCCATTTTAAGATGCTCCTGCCTTCACCGTCCTTTCAAATTCGGGTTGGCTCTCTCCTTTCTTAAATTGATTTATATTAGGGTTTATAATTTAAGGATTTTGAGAAAATTAAGATTGGCAATTGGAAAATAGGTTATAATAATGGAAACGTTTCACATATGCCCTCTACGGCATAGTAACAGCAGTATTCCCCTTGTTTTAACCATTATGATTTACAATAAAGAAAGTAAGCGGATCTGATCAAATATTGAGGTCATGTGGTGTCTTTACAAAATTGATGGAGTACGCAAGGCGCTAGACGGATCCTTCGAGTAACCTATATGGCGATTGATGACTTGCACCTTTTTCTCTCGTTGGGTCCCTTATGGTAATAGGGAGAATGAGCTGTAGGATGTGGCAGCTTCAAGTTAGCCAAAGCCGCTTTGTATTGGATTTGCTTTGGGCCGTTTTTGCAGAGGCTGTTGGACCACATGATACGTTTAAACCTTGTGTACAATGATTATTTGTCTTTGTTGTATAACAAGTATAATTTTTTTTTTTGTTTAAATGCTATATATATTTTTTCACAAAAGATAAAATTCATTTTTATATTGAGAAAAATTTTTTGAACTTAGATTTAAAAGATAACCAAAATGTTTTTATATATGACAAAATTATTATCTTCCACTAAAAAAACTCTAATAGTTAATAATTCTAATGATGAAAAATATAAATTAAAAAAACATATAAGTAACAAATTTAGATAGTGAATTTTAACAAATTTTAGAGTTTAAGATTTATAATTTAGGATTTAGAATTTAAAATAATTTTTTAAATTTTCATATAAATATTAACCAAGATAATATCTTTCATGTGGTATTTTTTTATTTATCCACATCTTTTATTTTACCTGTACGTATTAATTAATTGTCTTACCAAAACAAGAACCAATGATTCATGGCCATTCTAGTGTTATTAATGTACTAGTAATACTAATAACACAATAAGAAATTTCATTTTCAATGTAGAGAAGCTTTAGATGTATGTACATATAATTATGTCAATAGACATAAAAGACACAAACACATCCTAATTAATCACTCCCTCATATGAATAATTATATATATATATATACTTGTGTGTTTCATGTGTTTATGTGTAAACCTAGTAAAACCGTAATTATGTAATATAATGTTAGCAAAACTAATTATTTTTTTATATTGAATGTGAATTGTCATTTAAAAAATATATAACTAGATGATCGGCATATTTTTGTTGTTTTTGGTCATTAGTTGACCATAAATATTAAAATGTGTTAGTTAAAAGTATGGTATTAAATTATTTGATTAAAAAAATAGATTACTTATTAAAAATGTTAGTCAAAATAAATTAAAATTGTTGATCCTTTAATTTTTCCCATATTTTATATTATTAGTACATGCGTCAGAGGATTTTACTTATTATTATTATTACAATAATATTAGGTTTATAATTATTTTTTCCAACTAAATTTAATTAAGTCTTTTAGTCTATATAAAAAATTATTATTATTATTATTATTCAATAATACTTCGACCAATTCAAATGAGGCCTAAAATGGTAAATACACACTCTCTCTCCCCTATTCCAAACATTAAAAAAGAATAATTTAACCACAAAGCCTATGATGTGACGTTCACTTGGCTTGTTTCATTGCACCACTTTTTCAAAAGCTGCCCCTTGCCGTAAACACACCCATCCAGTATGGGATAAAAGAGTCATTTAAACCCTCACAAAATGACAAAATTCTAACTCACAACCTTTTCGTACTAGGAACTCCGGTGTTACCCATACTACAGGGGCACATCGGAAACACTTCCTATAATACCTTATAGGAAGCGTGTCGAGTATACCGGAATACCGGTGTTCTTGTATTTTTAGCCGTTAATCTTAATTAATTTTAATTATAAAATATATATATATGATTAAGATCAACGGCTAAAAACACAGTAACATCGGTGTTCCAGGCATACCAAAAGCGTTTCCTACCTTATAACTTACAAGTTAGGTCTGTTATACCTTATCTATATTTCCTAATTTCCCTTGTTTTAGAAAAAAAGAAAGTGGGTTTCACATATTCTAACTTACTTCCTATAGTAAGTTAGAATATGTCAAAGAATTTCAAGGGTTTAACATAAGCCACCTAATGATTTCTGGTTCGCACATTAATCATTTTGGTTAATAGATTTGACATTTCTTTGCAGTTGTGTTCTCCTTAACGGGAATGGAGCTTGCCTGGGAGTTCCACTTTGCTTCTACAGTATTGAAAAAATTAATTATTGAATATTTAGTCAAGTGAATACTTCGTATACAAAAAAAAAATATTAAGAATATGGAAGAATTTCTTTGTAAGCAATTTAATGTCAGGTTCATTTTAGATGATTTACTTACAGGTAACTACCAAAATAATCATGAAAGATTATGAAACTGACAAAAATAATCATAAAATATTCAAATAATAAAAATACTCATAAAATATTTTATAAATAGCATAACTCATTAAATAAAAAATAAAAACATTAAACTGTTTTAGATTAAATTTCATTGGTTACCAAAGGGTTTCTATTTTTCTAACGTATAATAGTAGAAAATTTGGATGATTATGGATATGGTAGTATGTCATTTTTCTATATTGGTTTCCTAACTTGTATTGGGTGTTTGCGTGCGAGTTACACAGGATTAATTCAATGGTAAGTAACGAAATATAAGATACTACTAGCGGATTGAATGCTCTTTACTGAAATAATTAATGTCCAAGCGATAACAAACTCTGCAATAAATATACTTATATAATTAGTAATAATAGCATTAATTATTTTTTGTATGAATTATGAATTAGTAATAATTATGTTATTTTTTATCCTTCCCAAGTAATGTTTTCGACCAATGCCAAGTTTTCTCTTCCACTTTATGCTAATTAGAGTTCATACAAAGCTAATTACCAAAAAAAATAAAAAAAAAAGAGTTCATACAAAGCCCAGTTTCTTTGACACTGTTTGTACCCAACCTAATGAAAGAATCTTTGTTCCCAGTCCCATTAACGGCCCAATCACTCCCCAAGTTAATTTACTCTCCTAATCCTCATTAGCAATTTTTCACTTAACCACCGCTCCGTACAAAATTCTTGCTGAACGACATTCGCTACTGCGTGACGTTTCGCCCAATAACTCTGTTAACCTTCTCACTCTTTCATATGTCAAGTGCGCATTGGCTCACCTCAAATATACATAGATACCTCTCTCTACATACACCTTAGAAATCACCTTATTTGTTTAGAAAAATGTCCTCAGTTCGGATGTTGGTTCTTTCCAAATAAATAAAAAAAAAACATGATATTGATTTTTATGGAAGCTTTCCAAAAAGAATAATTATAAACAACCAAGTGAATATTAGAACTAAGTCTAACCAAGTCCACCCAACTCACACGCCCTTGTTATTTTCGTTTTTTTAAAAATGAAATTCCTAATTTCTCGTTCTTTCTGTTTTTGCATAACATACGTTAATAGCAATTCTCACTTTTTATTCACCGTTGTTCTCTCATCATCATTATTCTCTCATTTCATTTTCTTTGTTTCTGATTTGATATGTGGATGTAGCAGGAGGAAGAAGGAGTAGCAACAGTAGCAGGAGGAAGAGGAATAGTAGCAGCAAGAAGAAGAAGATAATGATGATCATGATGTAGATATGGAAGAAGGAATGAAGGAATAAGAAGAAGAAGATGGAGTACATTTGAGTGGGGGTAAATTTCGTTTCTGTTTTCATGTAAATTCCGTTTCTGTTTTCGTGACCCAAAGTCACGCCTAGGCGTAAACAAGACCACGCCCAGGCGTGGGTTCATCACCAAATTCGTTTCTGTTTTCATATAAATTCCGTTTCTGTTTTCATGTAAATTTCGTTTCTGTTTTCGTGACCCAAAGTCACGCCTAGGCGTAAACAAGACCACGCCCAGGCGTGGGTTCATCACCAAATTCGTTTCTGTTTTCATATAAATTCCGTTTCTGTTTTCATGTAAATTCTGTTTCTGTTTTCGTGACCCAAAGTCACGCCTAGGCGTAAACAAGACCACGCCTAGGCGTGGGTTCATCACCAAATCCGTTTCTGTTTTTATATAAATTCCGTTTCTGTTTTTATATAAATTTCGTTTCTGTTTTCATGTAAATTCTGTTTCTGTTTTTCATCATCAACAACACCACCAACAACAGTAGCAATGTAATAATGGAGGAGGAGGATGAGAAGGAAGAAGAAGAGGACGAAGAAGAGGAAGAAGAAGAGGAAGGAGAAGTGGAAGAAGAGGACGAAGAAGAGGAAGAAGACGAAGACAATACCGACGACGACAATGATGGCGGCGACAATGAGATGGTGGCGTCTGCAGCGACGACGACGGTGGTGGTTGCAGCAACGACGACAGTGGCGGCGGCAGTGGTGACGAAGAAGAAGAAGAAGAAGAAGAAGAAGAAGAAGAAGAAGAAGAAGAAGAAGAAACTGTTGCTGCTGCAGTGAACGCGCGTTTTTTTAATTTTGGGAGAGTGATAGCGCGTGAGTGTGTGAGAGTGGGGAAAAATTACTTGGTTGGGGTAAATGCTTGGATGTGTAGCATTATTGTTCCAAAAATTTTTCCTTTTTGTGATTTAAGGAATGCGCTTTTGCAGTATGTCACTGGTATTGACTGAAGCACTGAGCCATAGTGGAGGAACAATTTGTTGTCTATCGCTTTTGAAGCACGGACACATCTATAAATTGTCGTATTAACATGTCGGACACTTTATATACACTTCGAGTTATATATTTTAAGCCGAACATATTTTGATATTTGGCGTGTCGCCACATTTTGTGTCGTGTCGTGTCTCACATCCGTGTCTGTAACTGTGGTTCATAGCGTATGGCACATACCATGCTACAAGTCCTATATATGGCGTGTACCATGCCTGCAATGTAGCACTTGTAGCACCTATAAAAATGATGTAAGCGCGGTTGCGCATTTGAAGAATTCATTTGATCATTTCAGGCGTTTTTAATAAAATGAAATAAAATATTATTTCCTATAAAAAATTAAAACAATGTTATTTTCTGAAATTCATTTTTTTAAAAAAAATTTATAACCCATAATTGGTGTAACTTACATTGATATTGTGAAAAATTATATATCAGATAAATAATCGATGTAATTTACATTGATGCATTGGCATCTACTCGTGGTTAATTTCGGAGCAACAAATAGAACTGATAATCTAGTAACTATTGATGACAAAGAATTCTTTTGAAGAAGTTGGATAATCCTTATCAATTTAAAAAATCTTTCATATACGGAATTAAAAAAAATGTGTAAAGCTTAATATGAACAAAGCTTATGATATATTTGAATAGAATTTTTAAAAAAATACTCTAAACTTTTTGGTTTAAATTATTTATAAAATTAATTATGATTTATAAAACGTGTAACTAAGTAAAGTATAAAATCAAAATCAAAATCAATGACATAACCTAGTAACTATTATTGATGACAAAGGATCCTAACGTTGGCATCTTTCATGGCCATTTTCATTATTTACAATTTGGCGGTAATTAAAAGACGATCTAAGTTACATCGATTACGTATTTGATTTATAATTCTTCACAGCATCGATATTTTTCACCGATTATGGGTTAAAATTTTTGAAAAATAAATTTTAAAAAATAATGTTGTTTTAATTTTTAATAAAAAATAATATTTTATTTTACTTTTATTTCAAGAAAAAAAGCCATAAGTTCGCCCAGGATTGTGGTAAAGTAGAGTGGGAGAGGGAAAAGAGAGGTGTTCACCTTAATGACAAGGTTAGTAAAATTTGTTATATATTTATATAGCGTAAAGAATGCTATTTTTTTTCTTAATGTTTACCAAAAATTTAAAAAATACTTTTAATTTTAATTAGTTATAATTTTGCTTAAAATTTTTAATTGGTATCAATTTTATTCTAATTACTATTTTCTTTATAATTAACATCTTCTATTCATATTTTGCCCTCTATGTACCCTATTATCATCTCACTCCTCCCCCTCTCTCTCTCCAGCCAACCACCACCGCTCCTGCCATCATCATCATCACATCCACCACTACCATCACCTAACATCCAACAACCTCGTTGTAAACGCGTGCTGCTTCCTCGACGGAATCAAAGTTTAGTTCAAGTCGTGGTAGACTGGTAGACTATCGACAAATTTTTTCCACGGAGAATTAAATAAATCGATTGTTTTTTTTCTTATGGTTATTTATTTTTTTAAATCAACAGTTAATAAATATTCCCGCTCCTTATGGCAGATCTGAAAGCTATTCTTTGGACAACTTGCTACTTAAAAACTTTGATTGTTTTGTTTCGTTACTCTTAAATATTTATATATTTCCGCTCTTATGGAACAAAAGATTGTTTTTGACATTAGTATCTACCGTGCCAATGCCTCTGCACCCTCTTTCCCTTATTGTTATTGTTAGTCCTTTAAATAAAATTCTTTCTTTGGTCAGTAGTGTTGTTCCCGTATTGTTTTTCGTTTTAGAATTATGAATAAACTATTTTGATGATGACAATTTAAAATTGTTTAATCATCTATGATATATCATATATGTAGTCATTGATACGACACAATTTAGGGTAGATTGAATTTTTCTTAATCTGAAATAGTGGTTATCGGTGTTAATTTAATGACGAAGGTGGTTTAGTGGTGGGGTGGAGGTGTTGATGATGGAGAAGGTACGATGACGACCATGGTGATGTTAAAGGTGACGATAGTAGTGGTGGAGTTGAGTGGAGAAAGAGGAGATTGGGATGATAATGGGAGTAAGGGGGTTGAGACAAAATAGGAATAAAAGATATTAATTATTAAAAAATAATAATAATAATAAGATTGATATAAATTAAAAACTATAACAATAAAATCAACACGAATTAGAATTTATGAGTATTTTTAAAATTTTTGATAAATAATAGGAATAAAAAATATATTTTTTCTATTTATATATCACAGGCTAATGTTCGATAACTATTTTTTAGTTGGTATGATACTA
This sequence comes from Stylosanthes scabra, assembly GCA_036250425.1. NCBI lineage: Eukaryota > Viridiplantae > Streptophyta > Magnoliopsida > Fabales > Fabaceae > Stylosanthes > Stylosanthes scabra. The sequence continues at coordinate 9,741 of JASCZI010272122.1, forward strand.
GTGGTTAACATTAGATAATTATGTAGGTTGATTTTAGTAAGTAGTTTAGGGTTTATTAAACTCTTATGCTCTGACAACGAATCCAATAGCCGGTGCATCATAACTTGTTCACACCCTTCAAAATGTGTGCCTTTCTCTTTGCGTGTAATTATTCTATTCGAATAAATGGCAACAACTATACGGTGTGTACTCATTTTGAATCTTTTTTGAGGAATTTTTTTACGGTAAACCTCAACGCAAGAAGCACAAAATGAAGGGTATATATAGAGGGAAAATTTTCAGGTATATCGATGTATCGGTATACCTGTAATCTGTAATCGTTGATTTTGATATATATATATTTTTTATTTTCTTTTAATTAAGATCAACGGTTACAAATTATAGGTATACCGATACATCGATATACTTAAAACTTTTCCTAATATAGAGTCTTCTATTAACGACGTTGTCGTCCTATGTCGCAAGCTATTCCTGCACATTTGCTACTATGGCGCAGGCTGTGATTGCGCCATTGCCACACTATAGCATAGGTAGTAGCTGCGCCATTGTTATAGTGCTGCCTCTGACTGCGCTAACATGGCCCCTACCTGTGACGTCAACCCACAACGTTTATAACGGTAAAACCTTTCAAAAGCTTCCATAAATGTTTAATATCATTTTTTTATTTATTTGATAAAAAAAGCCTTCGGCTGACCCTCATTCGACAGTACCTGAACAGTACCTGAAGTATCCGATCTTGTGGCAATGGCTAGGGTATGGTAGGATTTAGCTTCGATCCTAACCCTATTCATAGGTCAATTTTTTATTTATATTTTAACCGTATGCTATCTGCGGGTTGAGAAGTGTCCAATTCTAACCCTATTCATATTCAACCCGCATGTGTCCAACCCTACCCGCGGATTAACAAAAAACACATCAAATTAAACCAGAAAAAAAAAAACAACAAATACAAATATCATAATCAAATCCAAATAATATGTCAAACATACAATTTAAAAGCACAATTTAAACAACATAATTAAATCCCAAATAACATAATTATCAAGTTGTTCAAACTCTAAGTTTTTACTCAAATTTAAAAATACAAATATAAATAAAAGCATTGAAGTCTTCATGAACTTTCCAATTGTTCCAATATCACCATCAAGAATCTAACACCTCTGATTTAGTATCACTGTCAAAATCATCATTTACAGTTTGAAAGTGGCTATGATATAAAAAATAACATAATTTAATTGGAAAGGTCTATGGTGAAGATACTTTAGTGTTTTCTAGTGAAAATAAATGCTTTAATTGAATCTTAATCATTGATTTGTGCTATTAAAATTTGATATGTTATTAATGCTATTATTATGAGAGAGATTAACTTCTAAACATGACAATATCCTTACACACTTAAATATCTTTATAGCAGAATTTTTCAATTTAATATCATTCAATTCAATTTAACATAATGTACCACAGTACAAACACAATTTAACATAATTCAGCGTAAACATTAAAAGAAACAACGTAAAAATAATTTTCAAAATAACAAAATACCGACATAAATAACGACATTATGATAAATTCATGTTTGCTGGAATTTAGCAGGTCCCATGAGACTTGTAGTTGAATTCACGCCCCATTTGGCCATTTCCATTTATTAGTGGAGCCAGGTGCCCGTCTCCCTAAAATTTTGCAGAATTTCATTTACCTTCCCGTCGCAGGTAAACTCGGAAATACTTGCTTCAGCGATCATTTTTCCCATCCCTATCCACAATATCACGAAGTTTCTTGCAGAAACTGTCCATATAAGTTGACTCGAAATATTTTTCCAGCATCTTCTCTCTTAATTTAGCATGGTTAGCTCTGAGTCTTTTGCTTGTTTCATTCTCATCATCCATCAAAATACTCACAACTTTGCACACACTCTCCTTAGTGTACAATCCATCTTCTTCCCCCTTTTCCACTTCCAGACCAACCTGCAAGTAGTTCCCCATCATTCTTGCATTAATGAACTGGTCAGTAGTATCTGGTATCAACACTATTTGACAATCACTCAGCAATGCCTCTGTACATGAGCTTGATCCGCAATGTGTAATGAAGCATCCAACAGAAGGGTGTTCCAATATCAATGGCTGCTGGACCCACCCTCCATACACAATTCCTCTTCCTGCAACCCTCTCTTCGAACCCTTCTGGTAGCGCGTCTTCAACTGAATCGAACCCAATTGGGGCTTTCAGAGCTGCTAGAAATGGCACGTTAGCGAGTTCAAGACCCAGAACCAATTCATGGAACAGATTTGATTCTAACCTGCACTCACTTCCAAAACAACAATAAACCACTGAACCTCTTTTGAACCCTTGAAGCCATGAAGACCATTTTTCATCTAACGTCCAATTGGGTCGCTCCAGAACAGGTCCTGATAGAATCACCGGCTTCTTGAACTGTTCCTCTACGTAATCAAGGTATGGCCCTTCAATTTCCCTGCATGTTCTATATGCCAAAGCATCAGATTCGTTCATGGTGGTGAATATACGTTCTTTCAAAGGAACACTGCTGCCGAAAGTTTCTCTTCTCATGGCATAGGGTTTTTGTGCCTCGTGGATTTGAAGCTTTATAGACTCACCAGGGTACCCTGGAGGAGGATGAGTAAAATCAGCATCGTTGCCTTGATTGACTCTTGCTGGGGTAAGAAGGTATCCTACCATCACAGAACGAGCAGTGCAATAGTGAATGCCCTTGATTCCTAGACTCCTTGCCAGTGGAGGCAACCAATGAGTGAAGTAATCATAGAAAATAATATCAGGTTTGAGATTAGAAAGATGGGTTTCCATTACTTGTTGGGTCTGATCCATGGCAGTCATGAGGAGAAAACACAAAGGCAGAGACGACACATCGGAAGTGGTTTCAGCATGGGGTGGAAGGCCTTCAACGTGAGGAACAGTGACAGTGACAAAGGTGATAAGGTTTGGGTGGAGATTGAAGTGAGATAACTTGGATTGTGTTGTTTTTGGTGCGAAGAATGTGATTCTGTGGCCTCTTTCTGCTAACTTGTTTGCTAGGTGGAAGTGTGCAGTTTGGTGACCAAGAGCCAGCCATGGATACATTGCTATGTTCAAAGAAGCTGGTGATGATGATCCCATTTTTGGTTATTTCAACGAACCTTAGAAATCAAGAGTTTCAATAGCAGAAGCAAACCCCAACCTCCAAGATATATGGGAGCTGCTTGAATGTATTCCTAACTAAGGCTTTTTCTGGACTTAAGACAAGGAAATGAACTTGCACATGAAATAGCAAAGCAAACCAATTTGGGAATATTGAGAACAGATTGGAGTACTCACTCAAACTTGCAGATTTGAAACATCATCATCAAAGAGGCAGGAAGGTGTACATCATAAGGCAGAGGCAGAATCAGCAGAAGGAAGAAGATTCCATTGAGATGTTCACTTAGAATGGCTTTTGGGGTTATATATGTAGTTATATCTGTGGTATTATTTCAAGAAGGAGCGGGTCATGATGGAAGAGAAGATTGAAGAAATGGATTGATGATGAAGAGCGTGTTTTGATAAGTGAGGTTAGTTCTTGAAGATTTTCTTGCTTCAGCTGCCGTGAAGAGGTTGAAGAAGAAGGAATTAGTGAGAAAGTTGAGTTGGTTAGATACTAGATTAGATAGGTTGAGTTAATTAGGGTATGGGGTGGGCTGGGTATGTTGTCTTCTTTTCGGGCAGTAGCTGGGTATATATGCTTGATGTCCAAAAAATGAAAATGAATATTGATGATGGATAATGGATATTGTCTATATAATGCTTCTTTTGTAAGAGACATTGACGATACATAAGGTCTAGATGGTGATGATTTCATTGTCTGTGATTGGAAAAAAGAGGAATAACCTTAGATAGACATAATTAAGTAGTGATAGTTATTATTAGTTAGTCATAATTTTTCTTTTGTTTTTTTTATTTTGTATTTGTTAATTATTGTTAAATGTTACCAAACACATAATTAAATAAAAAATTTATGAAATTTTCTTTTGCTGACAAACAATAAAGGACTTAACATATTTTTTACTAACTAAATAATTAGCAATCGTACTTACACCTAAAAGCCGTGAAAGTAAAACTAGTTAAATAATTTATAGTTTATAATAAGAGCATAGAGTTAAATTTATTTTATTTCCTGAAATTAGTGACTTATATTAAATTAGTACACACTTTTCAATTATACTAACATTGTTTTTTATATTGGAAAAATTGCAGTGCATTATTCTCTTAACTTTTTCAAAGCATTATGGTCATTCTAACGAAAAGGAGGTCATAGATTAACATAGTGCAATCTTTTTTTTTTTTAATTGTCGAGACTATATTATTGTAATTAAAAAGTTGAAGACTAATTCGATATAACCCATTAATTTTAAGGACCAAAATAAAATTTAACTATAACTATATAATCGATAAAAGTTATTATTTTTTGTTTATATTTTGAATAATACTAAATATTAAATATTAAATCTTAAACACGAGATACTAAACCATCAATTCTACTAACGAAAAACTAAAATGTTGGGAATTCCTTTAGGATAAATTCAATATAAATGTATTTATCTATTAATCTATTAAGGTAAACAATAAATATTCATGTACACATAAAACACATAAACATATGGTATATTTATTCACATGGTATACTCATTTATAATAAATATTCTATGTGTATCTAATGTATTTGTGTTTACATGTAGCATTATTGTGTATAATATAAAAATATAGGAGGTTAAAAATATATTTTAACAAGTTTCAATAGTAGTGTCCTTGTTGGTTATAACCTCCAATTGTCTTAAAAAATAATCAAGAAATCAAATAATACTAAGCTATAATTACTTGTTGAGGCTATGTCTTCGGTCTCAATGATTTTTTGTTTACTCTGATTTTTTGTTTTGATTTACTTGCGGCTGATGTCTGGTCAAATGATTATATTGATATACCTTATATTCAAATTTAGAATTTAATCGAGTCAATTTTTCTTCTTTTTCTTTTTTATTAATGATCGAAAATAATTCTAATTTATTATGGATAATGCTATTTGAATAAATGATTTTGATTAAACAAATTTAATTAAGTGATTTATTTTTATACTAAATAAAATATTATTTTGGTGTCAAATAGTATAAAAAATTATACCTAAAAAAATATTATTTGACATTGAAATAATCTTCTATTTAACATAGAAATAAATGATTTGATTGAATTTGATTGGCCAAAATCATTTGTTTTGGGATCTTATAATACACACATTTATAACACGAATCCATATTAAAAATGAATGTACGGAATTGTACTCTAATACACATAGATTAATTCAAAGAAATAATTTAATTTATTTAACATAATTCCATACAATTTATCAAAATGTAACACAATTATAATCCAACCGACGCATTCAAAGAAATAACATAAAAATAATTTCCAACATAATAAAATACAACATAAATAACAGCATCATAAGAAATTCACGTTGGCTTGAATGTAGCAGATGCCCCGTGAGACGGGTACTTGCTGAACCCCGCCGTGTTTCCATTTATTAGTGGAGGAAGGTGCCCGTAGCAGGCAATCTCCCAAAAACCTGCTTCCCCTACTCTTTTTTTCCATCCCCATCTACAACATCACGAAGCTTCTTGCAGAAATTGTCATTATAAGTTGACTCTAAATCTTTATCAAGCAACTTCTCTCTTAATTTTGCATGGTAAGCTCTGACTCTTTTACTTGTTTCATTCCCATTATCCATCAAAATACTCACAACGTTGCACACACTCTCCTTAGTGTACAATCCATCTTCTTCCCCTTTTTCCACTTCTAGACCAACCTGCAAGTAGTTCCCCATCATTCTTGCATTAATGAACTGGTCACTCCTATCTGGTATCAACACTATTTGACAATCACTCAGCAATGCCTCTGTACATGAGCTTGATCCGCAATGCGTAATGAAGCACCCAACAGAAGGGTGTTCCAATATCAATGGCTGTTGGACCCACCCTCCATACACAATTCCTCTTCCTGCAACCCTCTCTTCGAACCCTTCTGGTAGCGCGTCTTCAACTGAATCGAACCCAATTGGGGCTTTCAGAGCTGCTAGAAATGGCACGTTAGCGAGTTCAAGACCCAGAACCAATTCATGGAACAGATTTGATTCTAACCTGCACTCACTTCCAAAACAACAATAAACCACTGAACCTCTTTTGAACCCTTGTAGCCATGAAGCCCATTTTTCATCCAAAGTCGAATTGGGTCGCTCCAGAACAGGTCCTGATAGAATCACCGGCTTCTTGAACTGTTCCTCTACGTAATCAAGGTATGGCCCTTCAATTTCCCTGCATGTTCTATATGCCAAAGCATCAGATTCACTCATGGTAGTAAACATACGTTTATCCAAAGAAACATTGCTGCCGAAAGGTTTTCCTCTAATGGAATGAAATTGTTGTGCCTCATGGATATGAAGCTTTATAGACTCTCCAGGGTACCCTGGAGGAGGATGAGTAAGATCAGCATCGTTGCCTTGATTGATCCTTGCTGGGGTGAGAAGGTATCCTACCATCACAGAACGAGCAGTGCAATAGTGAATGGCCTTGATTCCTAGACTCCTTGCCAATGGAGGCAACCAATGAGAGAAGTAATCATAGAAAACAATATCAGGTTTGAGATTAGAAAGATGGGTTTCCATTACTTGTTGGGTCTGATCCATGGCGGTCATGAGGAGTGCACGCAAAGGCAGAGACGACAGATCGGAAGTGGTTTCAGCATTGGGTGGAAGGCCTTCAACTTGAGGAACAGTGACAGTGACAAAGGTGATAAGGTTTGGGTGGAGATTGAAGTGAGATAACTTGGATTGTGTTGTTTTTGGTGCGAAGAATGTGATTCTTTGGCCTCTTTCTGCTAACTTGTTTGCTAGGTGGAAGTGTGCGGTTTGGTGACCAAGAGCCAGCCATGGATACATTGCTATGTTCAAAGAAGCTGGTGATGATGATTCCATTTTTTGCTATTTCAGTGAACCATAGAAAAGGTCTATATACTGCTTCTTGGGGAGGAAGACAAAAAGGGTAAGGTCTAGATGGTGATGTTTTCGTTGTTGGTTATTAAAAGACGAAAAAGTTAGATAGACACGGGACTTAGCATTTCCACTTTTCAATAATGGTGGCAAACCCAATTTACTTAGCCGATTTATCAAGGGTGTGTTTGGATTAGTGTTCACAAACTTTAGTTTGAATAACTTAATTTTGTAAAATTGATTTTAGGTAGAATTGGGTTTGTGTCAACATAATTTATGTTTGGCAACTCTATCCCAAAATTGATTTTGATAAAATGAATATTATTTGAATTTTGAATAATATTAATCAAAATCACTTTTAGATATATAATTATTAAATAGGACATGATATTAAATTATAATATTATTATTTTAAGTATGTTGAATTTTTTATTTTATTTTTGTTTTTTAGTATATTTTTTAAGTACTCTTAGTACTTTTTTTTAGTACGTTATTTTTTTTTGTGACTTTTTTATTTAATTAGCTATATCCAATAAGATGAATAAATTATATTATAAATAATCATAATTATAAAAATGTATAATATTTAAAAAATAAAAATAGAGAACCCAATAGATAAAACAATAATATACAATGATATGTTTTGAAGGGTAAGATTTGTAAAAAAAAAAAGTTAGAATTTCAATGCAAATAGAATGAAAACGCCGGTTAGCGAACGCAGAAGCTACAAATTGTTGCTTCTTGTAAACGGAAGTTAGGGGATAAAATCACGTCTACGTTTAGAATGAAAAAGGCACCCAAACAAAAAATTACAGCGTTCAATAAACATGAACATAATTTTCATGTTTCAAACGCTAAACCAAACATGCACTCAGCTATGGTCTTCAACTTTTTTAAATTACATTTTTTATTCTTATATACATGAAAATGTTTTCTTCTATTTTTCATTCTTGTCTTTCTAACTTTTCTTTCTTTTTTTCCTTCTTGTTCTGCCATAAATTTATTCACTTGATTTTCCAATATCCCTATACTGTGTTTGTGTTTAAGCACAATATCTTCTTAAGTGTTTAGTGTATGTTCTCATTGCATAGTAAAAAACTAGATATTTTGCAATGCACTTACATGTATATTAAACATGTTTGATGTTATATGTTGCCATTATCAATAAAAAAAAGTTTGGTACTTTAAAAGTTGAATTATTTGATATGTGAATAAGATTAAGATAGAAGCTTGATTGAAAATAATTGAGGATCAAAAGCCCAAAAAGAATTTAATACAAGAGGAGGTTATAGTTAGTTTATTTTATATTATTTTTAATCTCCACCTTGCTTTGAAGCAGGATTTTGTGCCAACTATTTTGGAAGATGTCATTGCAAATGTTGTTGCCAAATCTGTTAATTAACATTTAATTATTTATTTATTATGTTGTGATTTGTTGAAAATATTTCCAAATTTATCTCTTTTATTTCTTAAAATCAAATAATTATGACTAATTAATTATATCAATTAAAAAACGTGATAAAATATCCAAATCTCATACAACTTATTATAATTTATATCAATTAATTGATTTTATTAGACTGAATATTAATTTTTTAGCAAATAATAAATAAGACAATAAAAAGCACGGATTAATTTAATTAAACTTAGTATCTTATTATTATATATATATATAAAATCGGAATGTGTTTTCTGCTTCTCTCCCCTCAATTCCTCTCTCTTTTGTGCTTCAGCAGGTATAATATTTATAATTTCTATTTTTTTTTTGTACGTTAAGGAATTTAAATTCTAATATTTGTAATTTCTTTAACTTTTGTTTTTCTTCAGCACGACAACCACACAGGCAGTGGCAACCAGGTAAGGTGAAGTGAGGTGAGAGGGACTGAGATGAAAAGATAGGTACCATCAAACTAATAAAAGATAGGTTTTAATTTGTTTATTTATTTGTTCCTAAAAAATCAAATCAAATATAATCACATTTAAATTAATTAAGTACATATTAGCACAGCAGTAATTCAGTGTTCACTCCTATTTTGTGCAAGAAAGTCTTATTAAGTTATTTATTCTATACCAATAAATAACTATTTTGATATCAAACACGAATTTATTTTGGTGCTTTTTTTTGCTATTTAAAATTAAAATAGTCTTCTATTTAACATAAAAATAAATGACTTGGTCTAAATTTAGTTGACCAAATAGGTGTACAAATAGCATTATCATTACCCTGATTCTTTTAAATTAGTCTATGATAGAAATTAGAAAAAGATCGAAGCACCGGTTAAATTAATTTTTTTTCTAATTTCTTGAGATTTTACTATATCAAGTTCAATCATGAGCGTGGATTAAATTTAATTTTATAACAAAATATAAAATAAATACTCTTTTTTATAAAATGTCAAATTAGCATATGTTACGGACCGGCCACCAAGGCTCACTCCACCCAAAATAAGGCCACAGGTGATAAGCCAGCAAAGGTAGGAATCAAACCACATATAGTAAGACATGATATGATAAGAGCAGATCTTACGAAAATCTCAACCACCCAATACTATATAAGCAGGGGCAACACCCCCTCAAGATATGCACTCTCTAACCCTACCTCCCCTATAACGAATTAGAGCTCTCCAATCCTATTCTTACACACATCAATCCTCTTTTTCCATCAGAGCTCCCAATTACGCCAGGGAGCCTGATCTCTAAATGTACATTCTCCATCATCTTAGTACAAGGTCTCCATTCTGATGGCACGAGGATCGACACCCCATTCAAATCATTCGGGATATTAGTTAACGAATCCTACTCCTTAACAATATACTAATTCTCACCAAGCGTATGGACGATATTTAGTTATCAAAATAATAAAAATAATTATTTTCTTAAAAGGCCAATAAAATTAATTCGACAATTATCCGGCCAACACTTATCTATCAATCACACAAAAATAAGAGAAATTAGATTAAAAAAATCAATGTTTGTCTTGTTGCATATAATAGAATTTATTTATGATTAATCAAGAGTGAAAAATGAAATGAAAAAAATTACATGCATAAATTTATCCATATTCAACAAATTTTTTTCCGTTCTAGGTCCAATTTTTCTATGCTATTTGTAATTAATTGATGAAACCCGTTTCGACGGTTCATTTTACTGCTTTAATTGACTAATTGTCACCTCTTCATTGCTTAAACACTAGCAAAATAGGTTAAATTGCACTTAGTAGTTCCTTAGGGCTGTAATTGTAATATCTGCTATTTCGGCCAATATTTATTATGTTTTGAACTGTTTCCCGTTCCGCACGATGCCTTGATGTGTGTGCTTAAGTGTTTCAGGATATAACAGGCGGAGTTCGGAGCGGAAGTGGCCGGAGAGAGCGAAAGGAACGAAAAGATCGCAATAAAACCTAGAAGGCCATTGCTGGAGCCTATGCGTACGCATCCCATGGAGCCATGCGTACGCATCTGAGCGTGGGCGGCACGCCCAATTGCTAATTTCGCACCTATGCCTACGCATATGAAGCCTCCATGCGTACGCATAGGTCAATTCCAGCATCTATAAATAGAGGAGCCTTCCACCATTTCAAGGGAGCCCACTTCCACATTTAGCTTAGTTTTTAGGGTTCCATTTTAG